>WHVE01000157.1:0-212961 GCA_015178995.1 Trichophaea hybrida
ATCCCTATTGTTGTTGTTGACTTGATTCACCGTTTTTGCATTGCCAAGACAGGTGTCTATATTGGACTACATGTTTCCATTCCTTACGATTAGTGTTAGCAATGGTTCCAAATTACGGGTCCGGGTCGGTTCCGGTTCCGGAACCGTACTAAACCCGAACCGGCACTAATTTCCGGTTCCAAACCCGTACCCGAGGCAAACTGTTCGGTTCTGGAACCGCCAATGAACCGAATCGCCCAATCACAAGCGGTTCCTCCCCGGAACCGAACCAGACCCGCCGGGTTTTGGCATGTTTCTTCTCTAAAATTAGCGCTCCAATTAAGTATTTGAGTTCTGCTTGGATCGCGACATGTTATATACGTAGATTATGCAGTTTTTGGTGCTCTTTGACCTCCCGGTCTTTGATTTGTGATACAATTAGTATTCGTCGAGTCGCTGTGAAATTAAGCCGAAAATGCGGCCAAAATCGACTGTTTTTCGCAGCGACTCAACGAATACTAATCGTATCGCAAATCGGTGACCGGGAGGTGAAAGACAGTCAAACACTGCATAATCTACGTATATAACATGTCGCGATCCAATCAGAGCTCAAATACTTAATTGGAGCAGAAAAGCTGTGATTATTGGGGCCGATGAAAAATGAGGCTCTGCTGCAGGTAAAACCCACCCAAAGCCGGTGGGTTTCGGTTCAGTTCCGGGTTGGAACCGCTGGTGATTGGGCAGTTCGGATCCTTGGTGGTTCCAGAACCGGACCAGGAGCTCCGGTCCGGGTTTGGAACCGCTTGTGATTGGGCGGTTCAGTTCCTTGGCGGTTCCAGAACCGACCCGGAGGCACGGGTCCGGTTCCGAACCGGACCGTGGCCGGGTAACCCGGACCCGTTGCTAACACTACTTACGATACAATATGAGTCCCCTACATATGGCGTTGCAATCGCATTTACCCGATTCAAATCATAGTCAATTGGTGATGGTCTGTACCTGTGCGCCGGATACGGCACAGAAAAGTCTGGAGAGGCAACAATCAGTTGTGTGATCATTTGGCTTTGTTTTTCTCGGTTGTGGAATTAGTCTGCCTGTGATTCTTGGTTGTTTGGTTGTTTGTTTCTTTGCTGTTATTTTCTTCCTTCATGTATACGATCATGGAGCCCAGCAGTTCTACACCAAAGTAGGGGGATGATGTAACAGCAGAGGTCATGAACTAGTAACTCGGGTTGCAGCAGACAGTTTATAGTCCAGGAAAGCACAACCTTACTTAGACTTTGCCATGGATCGTAGATCACTAATCAGAATTGTACCGTTGAACATACTCCTAAGTTCACTCCGATCCAGGTGTGCAACTGTATCCTTATATCACAGGACACTGGTGTACTCGTCCTTACAGAGGCCAATGTGCAATGTTTGGATACTTTCAGACTTTTTAATAACCAGCATCAAAATATATTGAAAGATAAAGATCTGTGTCTCAAGTAATCAACCCCAGCCATACAGGAGTACCAGGAACAACCAAATCAATCAATCAGAGTTTATGCCAACCGCTGGAAAGCAAATTGTAGCTGAGCTGGCTGGAACCTCATAACACACCAAGTATTCCTATATGACATGGCATGGACGGGCCTGACGCACCCACTTTTAACTAATATCTTACCTGGCATCTCCAGCAGCAAATACAGGTTCAACACTCTTGACCAACTCTTCAACTGTGCGGTGGCCTATGAGTTCAAACTGATGAAAAAAAGACATCAGTGCAGCAACTGCAATAGCAAGCAGGGTAGTGTCAAATGGACTGTGATAAGAAATGTAATTTTTCATCATCCATCTCCAACCCTGCAGGACACACATCTGGTAATTTCAATAATGTCAACAATACTTGTCATTCAAATAAGGCCTGACCAAACAGTCTGCAGGAGGAATCTATGCCAACATTAGACCAGCACCATTGTTTTCAAAGGAAGTCTACGAAAGGCAAAAGGCAAGGCAGCAATGCACGTGCTGCTGCAGCGGAAACCACCACATCTACCTTTGTACCAATTCCAGCAACTCAAGCCCACCTGAACAAAACTTCAGTAATCACAGAGGCTATGATGGCAAACATATCAACTGCCAAAAGTCAATCCATACCCAGCAGGAAAAGAACTAGTCTTCCACTCTCAATATCTAACTCAACAGAAGAGGCTGGACAATACACTGTTAGAATTGGACAACTTCAGAAACCAAGCCTTAATTGCAATCATGGATGAAATACAACTGTAGCAAATCGCCTTCAAATCGAGAGTCGTTCTGGAAGGTTGAGCTCTAATATCAACCCACCACGCATGCGGAACAGAGAGATCGGATTCGGTCCATATTAACCATGAAATCCTTGTTACAAGAATACTGGGCAGCATGCGGTAAGTTAATGTACTAATCGAAGGGGGTGCAATGAGCATCTTTATATCACCGAGCATACTCAAGAATCTCGATTTGCCCGACATATCAGCTTTCACCTTCACCCAGGGTCTCACTCGTCAGGTTATCATGTCTGAAAAGAACAGCCAAAAGGCCAGTCTCTTGGTTCAGTGTGTTGACCAACTTAAACCAGTTGACAAATCGGGGGTTTTCATTATCCCAATGAAGGAAGATGACCTGGTACTGAGAGTGCCCTGGTATAAGGTGAAGGCCTGGGAATCAACTGAAGTGAAGGTGGATTGACAGTCCTATGAATGCCAAATGGATCGCAACTGGTGAAGACTCTGGAAGCAGATTAACCAAGTCCACTGCCGGAATGTGATGAGGTAAATACACATACTGGGCCTCCCCCAGATATACAACCACTCGTGGCTACAGCATTTGATCACCTCTTAGCTAGCAAGGAATTTGGTCAAGGCCTTCGCCATACATCATGGAGTATGTGAAGGGCGGCTGGGAGCATGCCAGGAAGGCATCACTGAGGCTGAGAGAAACCCCGCAATGCTGAATGGGCGAGCAGGAGCAGCAGTGGTTGTTGCGGCAGTTGTGTGACTCAGTAACAGTACTTGAATGGCTGCTACTGAATTGCGGAGACACTAAGAGAGTGACTGGGCAACCGGTGTGGTGTATTACTATGAACAGTCTGATCCAGCTATCCAGGAACCCCTACACGTCTCCACTCTGCCAATACACACTACAATGCAAACAAGTTAAATGAGAATTGGAATCGACACAGATAATGTAGAGATGTTAACAACAGATGATGTGGATTGCATCTCAGCACAATACCAAGATTTCATTGAGATCTTCAGCAATGAAAAGACCTAGTTACACCCAGCACTCAGGCCAATTGACCTTGGAATCGATCTGGAACCGGACTCCACACTACCATACCGGTGGATCTACAATCTGCCAGCGTTCGAATTGCAGACTCATATGGCCTACATCGACACAAACCAGGCTGAATGCTTTATTCAACAGTTATCATCCTCGGCAGCAGAACCAATCCTGTTTGAAAAGAAAAAAGACAGAGTACTATGTTTGTGTGTCAACTCTTGAGCTCATAACCTGCGCACTGTAAGGAAGGAATACACCATTCCTCTAATTTCAGCACTACTTGATCAAGTAGGCGAAGCTCAGATCTTCACAAAACTGGACCTCCGGAATGTCTACCACCTAGTCCGACACACAGAAGACAAGATGTTCAAGACCGCATTTCAAACCCACTATAGTCAGTGTAAATACTGAGTTGTACCCTTCAGGTTGACAAATGTGCTGGCATCGTTTCAGGTTTACATTGACAATTGTATCTGAGTTTATATCAACCACTTCACCATGTGTTACCTCGACAATATACTCATCTACTCAAGCAATCAGAAATAGCACGAAGACCATATCCGAAAACTGCTGCAGTGGGAACACGAATGTGGGCTCTATTGCAAGGCCGAAGAATGCCAATTCGGGGTTCCAAAAGTTGTCTTTTTAGGATTTTTCTTCTCTATTGATGGAAATGGCAGGGTGACAGATCGCATATCCATGACTAAAGACTGCCTCACTCCGGAATCCATTCGGGTCGTTCGATTCCTTCTTAATTGCCTCATGGTCTACTGGAGATTGATTTAGAAATATGCATAGCCGATGGCTCATAAATCGAAGTGTCTCAAGACTCAAGGCGCAATGATGTGGGACTGCACCCGGTATACCAAATACATTTTACGAGAGCTCACAATCGCCATTACAGAATCATCTATCTTGTAGTATTTCAATGCGCAAATATTGATAATACAGCAGACCGATTCAAGGGGGATTGGAATCACCGGTATCTTTGACTGGTACAACAGATTTGGGATTCGTTTCCCTGTCAACATCTTCTCTCGAAACTGGTCTCCTGCCAAACAGCACTAAAATACGTACAATTCGGAAGTTTTGGTGATTCTCAACATATTGAAAAAATGCAGAGACTATATCGAGGGCAACAACAACCTGGTTCTCATCCAGTGTGATAATAAAACCCTTCAGTACTTCTAAATCTCCACAGTGCTCTCCAGAAGATAGGCCACGTGGGCAGAAATCCTATCCTCTGACCACTTTGTCATCGAACACTTGGATGGAAAGAAAAACCCGTCAGCTTGACTATAAAGAAGACAGGGATATTATATAGGCTATAAGGGACTGACTGCGCAAATATTGAAAACCTTTGCAATTACCACCATATCACTGTGCAATGACCTGCTGCAAGAAATCAACACCGGCTACACTATCAATACATTGGCTGCCAATTTGATAAACAGGGTGGTTGGCACCCCAATTGTCAATATTCCAGACCTGTACAAACAAGACAAACTAGAGAAAGACCTGAACATCAGATTCACAGTTACCGCCAGCATTCTCACCTACACAAGAAGAATATATTTTCAAAAGGATGACCTGCTTCACAACACAGTAATCAGCCTTCAACTGGAAAACACTGAATCCAGCTAATTCCGAGTGCTCAAAACCGCCAAGTTAATATCTAGGGAATTCCATAGGCTCACAACAGATGCTACCGTACACAACAACTTCGGCAGATACACACTCTCCCACCATATCAACCAACCATTGTATGCCCCGCACAGCAGAAACATTCCGCTACCACCACTGTCACAATATTGGGAAGGAGTGACCATGTACTCTTTCATGGACCGCCCTCAGTCAATCGCCACCTGGTATATATGAATTGTGTTAATCGTCGATCAATTCATGAAAAAGATAACCTACTGTACGTGCGGGTATGAAATTGACGCACATGAGATGGCACAAACGATTTTCAATCATGTGATCTGCAAACGCTGCGTACCCGCCAACCAACTTCACAATCTGTGAATGGAGTTTACCAGCCCATTCTGGAATCGTGTTTGCTCTCACCTAATGATAAAGTGCAGGCTGTGGACCACCTTCCATCCACAGACCGATTGCCAGAGCAAACAGCACTACCAGACCATGGAATACAACAAACGGATATTCTCCAACTATGAGCAGGATAACAGGCTAGAACTGCGTCCTTTGGCAGGGTTTGCTTACAACAATTGATTCCATCACTGAACGCAGATGATGCCATTCTGGGCCAATGACCAATACCACCCAACAATCCACTTCAAGCCCCTGAAATTCCCATCAAATATGATGTTGGAAATAGTGGCATACCAAACAATATAGGGAATGGAACAGACTAACCTGATTCTCTGGGAGAGCTTGTTGGAAGCCGAGGTGTGGCAATGATAGTATGCAGGTGAAAAGAACATGATCTTCGAAGTTAGGATCATAGTATTCATCTCCACTGGGCTTGTACGAACAACTAGACCGGACAAGAAGCTCAAACCCAAGTGCACTGGACCATATAATGTACGTAAGACTACCAATGTGAATGCTGACAAACTAGATATGCCGAAAACAATGCGGAATCACAACTGCTTCCATATGTCGCTATATGATCACTAGACATCCTATATCCTTGGGTAATCATCCTCGGAACCTCATCAACTTGTACTCGATGATCCCGAGGAATTGGTGTTTGCACGCACTCTAGTTCTACCGAGTATCACTGGAATCTATACGATGTTGTCCAGTAAGCTGGTTAGAGCAATATATGTATGAGCTGAGAGCTGTTCGAAAAACTTGAGAATGCTCATGAACTGCACGTTTGTTCGACCCGGCACCAGGCGAATATACAGCAAAAATGAAGGAAGTCGTCTGTCGGAAGTGGACAAATTTATGGGAGACATGGAGGATTGGGTCAATTGGGCATTTCATTTCTATTTGTGTTTGTTCGGACCCGGTCCAGTACAAATGGCATTGTCACACATTTCACCACCACCGGGATTCCAGTGAATTGGAGGAGAAGTTACCCTGTATACCGCAGGGTCACCCAGGATGGTACGGAAAAGTCCTCAGACTATATGGTTGTACGAGTGTGAATGCAGGCAGTTTTAATTGTTTTCTGCTTGTATCGAGCAGCTGCGGAGCTAAGCCATAAATTTTATAGATGATGTCACGGTATTGTGAAGTATGCGTAGTTATTGTGAGCTTATAGTCATATGCACAGTCCAGTGCACGATTACCGGCTTCGTTATCTAGGTAGTGTGATAGAGAGTTAGCTCTGTATCACATAGTTTAACAGTTACCTCTACACGTGATCTCCCTCACATCTGTGTGCAACTGTATCCCATACCATACCCTTGCACCACTGAGTGCCGGCATACGCGCCTGTACGTGACCATTTCAAGATACTCCACAGGCTCTCCAATTGATGTCACTCTAGGTACCACCGCATGATCAACTGTTTGTGGTTGAACAATGGCTGGAACACTCAATGCGGATGTGCCATACACCTTATCACTTTCACAGCAGTAGTCTGCGGAATCCTCCAATCCCGGTTGTGTCAACTTTTCAAGGTTCATCTGCTTCTGCCGAAACTTCTCCAAGTAATGCTGTGCTGATTTAGTAATTGTGCCAATCATGCGGCCAGGTTCGTCATCTTCACTAAGCTTGCGTTGCTTTGTCTTTCCATAATCTCAATCTTCCCCATCCTCCCTACCATCGAAATTGCATGATTTCTCTAACTGTCTGAGATAGCAACAGTCATCTCCACACATGTCTTTTCCGGCTCTCTGTTGGTCTATCCCACGATTTCAGTATACTTCATATCATTGTGGTCTTGCTGAACTGCTGCCTCTGCATCTTCAACTCACCTTCTTGCCCCAACAGTCATTCTCTAAACGTAGTCCATCATTACATTTCGGGTTCACTTCATTTCTTGAGAAGTTCGTTTCTCGTGCTTTCTCCACTGAAAGCTTGTTTTTTGATCTCAAGCTGCTCATTAGAACAAGGGGTGGCAATATGTTGGCTTCCAAGCTGCTCTCTGCTTCAATTGCAAGATGATGTCATTGGGTAGACCGTGTTTTTGATTTGCTGTATGCGTCCACTGTCAGTGGTGTAAAGTTCTTTTTCAGAATATTTACCATCTGTTGCCTTGACATTGTTGTGGGGCAACATGTTGGATGTTTCAAGATATAGACAATATGGAGGCATACTACATCTGTTATGTCAAGGTTATTAAATTTACTCATCTGGAACAAAGCAAAAGCTCTATTTTCACTGTCCTTAAATTTGGTATATTTAGGCTAACTGTATACAACAACTTCATTGTTACCATCAGTTTGATTTATTCTCATGTTGATTCTTGGTGACAATCAACAGCAGACGTTCTTTCCATCGAACAAGCTCCGATTAATAGATGACAATGATGCAATTTCGGCTGTCATGTGGTACGATTTATCTCTGTTACCCCTCCAATAACATTGGACCGACTCATTGCACATTTCTGAGCTGTGTGACATCACTGCATCTTGCCGCTATGCACAGCAGAATTCATTTCGGGTATAACCATCATGTTGGCTGCTAATTATTTCATTCTGACATGAGTCTAACTATATCATCCACAGGACTTCCCACTTTATATTGTAATTATCTTCATTTCTGATTCCACATCAGCAAATCATGGATACAACACCACCTCTGTGATGTCTTGTTGCAACAGGATTTGGCCAGATGGCTTGTGTGGCTTTTGGCCGAAGGCTGTAGGCAGAAGGACGGTGTCTTGCGGCCCCCATAAGCTGTGGCCCGCCCCCATGCCGAGGAGTTGGGCTAGCCCCGGCTGTGAGGCCAGGTATCAGTCTCCGGATGTGATACTCGGCTTTGCCGATTATACCCTCCATTCCCATATATATTTGAGTGTATTTCTCTGTGTCATTGCTCTTTAGATAATCACTTTCATACGATATTGAATTCAATATCTCTATTCGTACTCGATTGATCTCAACAGGTTATGAGCGCGGCGCTTCCGATTTTTGCAATCAAGATCTATTAGTTTAATCATTTCTGAAGCGCCACCCGCTACTAAAGTCTCGTGTTGTGACTTTGTCCTTTTGGACCCTGCCAGTTTGAGTTCTGTCCAAATCGACGCCTACCGTTAGTATTTGTTTGTCGTCTCTCCTCTGCCTTGTGTTTCAGTTGATTGAATCGACCTCTCTATCAGTATTTGTTAATTGTTTGTCCGTTGCCTTGTGTTGCAGTGGATCAAATCGACACCTAATAGTAGTGCCTTCATCGGTTCCGAACCTCCACCGCCTACAAATCATCGAACATTGTCCACGAGCATTGGGTTGACTGCATGTGCTCTCTATTTCTTCAGTTGACTGTGTGTCCTGTACATTCTTTGGGTTGACGGCGTGTCTCCTCTCTTTCATGAGTCGACTACGTGTCCTCTACCTTTCTTGGGCTCTGTTTTCGCCCATACCTTCTTGTGTGTGCTGTGTGTCAACTACCTCTCCAAGTACTGACACCACGTATACTGCATCGCCTACCACTGACTACATGACAACTGCACCTGGAAGCCTGGAGCACCTGCGAAGTCTCGAGTACCATGCAACCTGGAACAGCGTGTCTACCATCCTCCGTTGTGTCGACTACTGGATCTTCTACTACTTTTGTCTCAACTACATGTTTGTGGTGACTACCTCTCCTTGCGTTATCTACTTGTTGATGTCAACTACACCTTATATCAACATCCTTCGGAAATACAGTGTGCTGTTCAAAATACCTTCAATGAGCGGGTTATGGACCGTGGATACTTGGGAGACGTCGGCCGATGCACAGTTATGGGATTCCGGACAGTGGACCCCAAGAGACTGGCGGTGGCAATTTTGGGAATGCATGCAGGGAATTCTAGACTACTCATGGCGAGGATAGGAAGCTCTATTGTGAGCCGTACGTTGTGTACCTTCGACCCTGCAACTTAGATGACGACAGCGATTTATGACTCTCAGGAGTTGTAGACTGATTTTGACTTTGAGAGTTTCCGGAGAATGTGTCTTAGATAGGTTGTTTTGGGTATCGAATTTGGGCAGGACTTCATTTGATGTATATGTGTTATAAGGACTAGGACTTTGATTTAGATGTGGTCTCCGGGCAGTGTTTCTTTGTTAGGCTTCAGGTCTTTCCCTATCTGTTTTCCTCTTCTCTCTTCTGTTTTGTCAACAGGTTATTTGGGACTTGTAGGATTAAGGGCCTTTGTTTGTTTTCTCTTCTCTTCCGCCCAATTCAATTGGTTGGTTCACTTTGTTTGGAACGCCTTGAGCCAAAGGGGGAGTGTTGGCACGGGATTTGGCCCGATGACTTGTGTGGCTTTTGGCCTAAGGCTGCGGGCATGGGGCCGGTGCCTTGTGCACCCCATGGGCTGCCATCAGCCCCCATGCCAAGGAGTAGGGCTAGCCCGAACTGTGATACCTGGCATCAGTCTGCGGATGTGATACACGGCTTCGCCGAGTATGCCCTCCTTTCCGATATATATTTGCCTTTCTTTCATACTCTCTTTGCTCTTTAGACAATCACTATTGTATGATAGTCAATACAATATCTCTATTCGTACTTGATTGATCTCAATACGTCTGAGCAGATTCAAATCCAGTTGGTTCAGAGGCCGTTCGTCCAATATGTAACTGATCAGAACTACGCAAGAGTGCAGACGCCAGTTAGTCCACCGCCACACTGCCAACACCACCACTTAAAACATCACCCAGTATATACATATGAATATTTGAGTGAAACTGGAAACAGCACGAGTCAGAAGAAGTTCACAGTTGAAAGTGAGAATATCTATATCATGGTCAATGCCGGTAAAGTTACGGTATACCATACAGCCAGTGTACACTGATAGTTAAGTGACCAATTTATCACTGGAAGCAAAGGAAACCTTCATTGTCAACCTAAGCATTGCTCCACTCCATCGGCGAAATTGAACATTGTCTTGTTCTGAGCTCGGGGAAATTGACACACAAATTGGCCGATCTGCATCCACTTGAGTGGACAGAACATGCTTTGGTCATATTACAAAAGCGATTATGGTTGAGTTAATGGCCACATCTCAATGTTTGAAGCACCAATTAATCTGTTTCAAGTATTCATCATGTCTGATACGATGGCAAGGCTCAGAGGTTGTGTACGTCTGGATGTGTCCAACATCCGTCTAGCCTTGAAAATTGGCAAAATGGCCAAAGCAGGGTTGTTAGGCCGCGTAATGGAAGAAACCGACGATCTGATCATATAACCACTCGCCAAGTTCTGAGAACCAAACATGAAGAGTGTTGAGATTCCTCTCTAAATATGTTGCAGGCTGTGACAGAAAGCCGCCCAGCAATTGTTCCTCAAAAACACACGCCACGATGCTTTTCATTCCCACATGGCACTGGAAACAATTAGCAGACACACTTGTGACACCAAGGTATGGGCACACCACCACCCTACCAACACAGCCAACAGAACCCAGAGCTGACTGCAGAGCGGAATTGACCACTGGCCAGAAATCGACCCACCTCCACAGGGAACACTTCGGTAGCCTAGCCTCTCAAAATCATCAATTTGCTTGTCAGATATGGATATTCACATACGACTTTTGCTTGCACTGAATCATTCAATGTCACTGCATCCGCCCAGGATAGTGAGAATATAACAAATGTGGTTTCAGATATGCTGCCTCAGAAAGGAACATCGACAGGTGAGTGCACTATCTGCTTGGTGATAATCCTGCAAATATTGATTTTGAATATCAGACCAGCCAATCGAGCGATCCTCGCAGTGATAACTAGCATTGATTGAATGGCACAGCTTATTGGAAATTATAATTATACTGAATTTGCAGATACAGTAAAGTAAATTGTATCAGATATTTTTATGTGTATTATTAAAGAACAATGGAGTGATCAAGAAGCAAGTACATGAAAATACTAGAAAGGATGCAAAATCACCATGAATGATGCACTATGCCAAATCAAATGATTGCATATGGTGGATACACCAGTGGCAAAATGAGCGTCAACAGAGGGTCAATGATTCTTGGTTGTGTATCTTGGGTAATCTTGTTTGAGCTAGTTTGCAAATAGTCATAAACGAACTTTTGGCTACTTTTATATGTAAAACAGAAAGTAAATTGCTCCTTGCCCCATTATGATAATCAGCATCAACAGCACATCAACAAGTTTGGGTAATGTATCTTGAATAATCTGGTTGGTGATACGTCGCAAATAGTCATAAAGAATGTATGCGCAACCTATGTAGTAGTATGAAATGACGATAGTCTATTTGCAATTGCCATCGCGCGTTCCCTATCCGTCCTAATTACCCGGCCATCCTCTCAGCCAATCAGGTTGCATACGTCCAACTGAGACACGGACGTAAGCAAAGTGATTGGCCACGTCTCACTCCACATTACATCCCTGTCAAAAAGTTCGAGATTCTTCTCAAAAAACAAAACCGACTGTCGAAACAAAACTCCCATGCCTTGACTCCGTGGCTTATGGGCCAATAGAAACACACCAAACCTTGAAAACAAAAGAATAAACCCACTTGTCATCGACTCCTCGACAACGTGCAACCAATGGCCATCGAATCTGCGGCCTTAAGTCTTCTTTTTTCGTTTGACCTTCCTTTCTCCCAAGCCGTACTGCTTCTTGTAATCGTCAAGTATCTGCTTTGCCTTTGAGAGGTTGGCAGCTGGCTCCCAGGTCATGTTGTCGTCATCATAGCCTTCCCACATGATTCGGTACTTGTAGCCGCCTTTAACGCCAGGTGCCTTCTTGAGGGAGACAATCGCCTGTACGACATACGAACGTTGAATCGTGCCATGTTTGTCCATTACTGCACGTACGGGATGAGGCGGAGGCTTTTCTCGTGTCAGGTCAGCAATGAATTTCTGGAGTCTGCTGACATTCACCATATCGTAAATGGACATATCATTAGGCAACTCTAATTCGACTGCATTGGGTCCTCGGGACGTTGTGATTCTGTGCGGTCCGGCCCATGAATGCTGTAACTTCCGACCTGAAGGATCTTGGCTGGCGTATGTAATCGGTAGGTCTTTAGTGCTAAACATTACGATATCTCCAACCTGCAGGGTAAATGGTCGTCGGCTCTTATATGCTTCCACCGTCTGGCTATCTTGTGCTTCGTGGAGGCGGTCCTGGGCGTCCAGCAAGGAAGCCTGCCACCGTTCACAAATGCCGCACCATCCATACTCCCCATTTCATCATGCGGACGCCAACCAGCCACGAAGTCTAATGGAATAGATGGTGTGTATCCTAGATCCAATTCGAATGGGCTTCGATCAGTGGATGAGTGCGTTGACGTTTTATGTGCGTATTCCGCTAGAGAGAGCACGGTATCCGACTGATCTTGTTGGTGAATGGCAAAGGCCTGCAGATATAGTGTGACTTGCTTGTTCGAAATCTCTGACAGTCCGTTTGTCTGTGGGTGGAATGCGGTCGACATCAGCAGCTTCGTCTGCAGCTTCTTATTCACCTCCGTCCAGAAATCCGACGTAAAGCGTGCATCTCTGTCGCTGACGATCTCTCGTCGGACACCGTGAAGTCGTATTATGGCCTCTAAATATAGCAGTGCAAATTGCGCGGCGTCAATGGTATTAGCGCACGGCATCCAGTGGGCTCGTTTGGAGAAGTGGTCCATGAAAGTCACGATGCAATCGTTTCCTCTCACAGATGTTGGCATGTCAGTATTAAAATCTACCCCCACACGCTCCCAGCGGCCTCGTGCAACTGGTAGTGGTTTTAACAAGCCCACTACTTTCCCAGCCAGTTGATTAACTCGCGCGCACGTGTCACAACCTTTTGTGTATGCTTGAACTCATTTCCACATCCCTGGCCAGAAGACACGCTGTCTCACCGTCATATATGTCTTTGCTGCTCCGAAATATTCTTCCACAGCAGCATCATGTCACTCTCTGAGGATTCGGTTCCTTAGGGGTGTCGGAATGTAGAGCCGACGTGGTTCATCTTTGTGACGTTCAGGGTCCTGCTTATGGAGGCCCAGGTAGAGCAGGCCGTTGTCCAGGGAGTATCGGTGGCTGCGAGCCCACGCCTTTCACACTGAAGCCGGAGCAGACGTTGTCGGCGGGTGTTCCTGGTCATCTTTGGACGCTAGTATTTGCACTATCTCTTTACTACTGCTGTCGTACTTCGTTTGTGCCGTAACCTCTTGTAGCCACTCTGCCGAGTCCTGGACCACCAACTGCATGAGCCAACATTGGGAGACTTGACAACTTTCGGGTCTAAAGTCCAGACGTCTCGTCAATACGTCATCCGCCTGGTTCATCGCATCTGGAATGTACCGGATGTAGTATGTATAATTTTGTAATGTTGCTAAGAACTCCATTTGTCGTGCTGTGAGTCGAGGTTGTGTTAGTATGTGTCTTAAGGACGCATGGTCCGTATGCACTGTAAAATTTCTATTCGAATGAAGGTAGTAGTACCAGTTCACACCTGCATCGCGAATCGCTAGGAGTTCTCTGTCATATGTAGGGTTTCACGTCTCTGTGCCAGTAAGCTTCCTGCTCCAAAAGGCAATGACTCTGATTTCTCCGTCTTGTCGCATCTGTGATAATACTGCTCCGACTGCATATTTGCTGGCGTCAGAATGCAGCACGTACTCGCCCCCTTCCTCAGGTAGTGCCAGTATGGGAGCCTTGCAAATGGCATCTTTTAATATTTCGAAGGCCTCTTCTGCCTCTCCATTCCAAGCAAATTGCACAGTACTGACGTCTTTGAGCCGTGGCTCACCGCGGCGGCCACCCATTGGACTTTCTTACCCATGTTGCACATACGATATAATGGCAAGGCGATGTGAGCATAGTGCCGTATGAACTTGCGGTAATAGCCCGTCAGACCGAGAAAGCCATGAACTTCTTTTGTGTTCCAAGGGCGAGGCCATCCAGATACTGCTCTCGTCTTTGACTCCGACGTATGCACTCCTTCTTGGTCCATCTGAATGCCGCAAAATTCAATCTCATCGTAAAACCATTTGCATTTGGACTTCTTCAAATTCAGGCCAGCTTTCTGCAAAAGTTGTAGTACTGTCCGCACGTGCTCCAGATGCTCCTCAGAGGTTGAACTATGGATTAATACATCATCAAGGTAAACAGCCACCAATGTAGGTAGTTCAGAGTTGGAAGCGAGTAGGCAGTTCATGACTCGCATAAATTGACTAGGTGCATTGGCGAGTCCAAATGGCAGCACCGTACATTCGGACAGCCCATATTTCGTTGAGAATGCTGTTTTTTGACGATGGGCGGCACATATTCGAATTTGATGATAACCCGAGGCAAGATGTTTCTTCGAGAAGCAGGTCGAGCCTCCCAGCGGTTGGACAAGCTCTTCAATGTGAGGTAATGGGTATCGGTCCTTCCTGGTTATGCGGTTAACTGCACGGTAGTCAATGTACATGCGCAATCAACCATCTTTCTAGGCACAAGTAGGACGGGGGAGCCTAATGGCTGTTACTGGCCTTATCCAGCCATTGCGTATAGCTTTATCCAATTGTCATTGTAGCTCCGTGTCTTCTTTGGGAGATAATCGTTATGGAGGCCGGTATGGGGCTTTCTTATCATCTTCTGGCATATGTCGATTGTAAATTGTGGTTTACTCCGGGTGGTGTCGTACGTCGGCTCTGTGAATAAACCACAAGTCTCAAAATCGCGAAGAATGCTCTGAAATTGTCTGGTGGCTGTGCAGGCTCAGGGTTGTCGTATCGTACCCGAACCATGAATGCCCTGGCCAAAGTCGATGGCTCATGCGACGGAGATGTTCTTGTTAATAATTTCGATACCCATGGTGCGGCTGCTTCTTTGATGGTGTCGTCGTCTGGTTCGCTGTCTGGACGAAGGCCACGAAGGTAGTGGATTCGTGTAGCCTTTTCTCTGTCTTCCCATGGGATGTCGCCTTAGTTATCCATATTTCGTTTGTTCGGTGATCGATATGGTACGTTCCATTGATATGCGCACCCAGCGCTTCCGAGGATGATGTCGAACCCTTTCACGTCGTACACTGTGAACCACCCTTATATGCATAGCCTCGTCTCCCAGTTTGAGTTTCAGGTGCACCTGTTGTCGTCTCTCAATGCCATCTTCTACCTTATCATTCGCCGTCTCCACAATCATCCAGCCGCCGTCTCTCTCTTCTAATACCGCACCTTTCTTTTTAGCTTTCCACAGTTCTCTTTTTACATAATTCTCCGATGCCCCATCGTCTTTGGCTGTTTTGGCTACTAATACTGTATGTGTCGTGATTATTTTTGTACCGAAGCTTTCCGTCGAAACGGAGAAGATCTAAGGTATCATTATCACTGACTCGGAGATGGTGATAATGAGTAAACTTTTTCATTGTGGACACAGGACTAGCAGTTTAGTTTAGGAGTCGATTCGCAGCTTATCGCTCCCGTTGCCATTTCCCGAGCTCGAGTCATCCAACCATCATCACTGTCTTGGACAATTCTTGCACTGGGGCTCCTTGGCATCATTACCTTCTCCAGGGGCCTGCTGGGTCAACAGAGGCTCTGTTGTTTCCCTCCACCTCCGCCTCCGTTGTCGCCTTTCTTGCGACTACCATGGGAACCTCTTCTCCTGTCTGCTCTCTCCTGCTCTTTCTCATCAGAGCCCTTCTTATCATTGGCTAATTTCTTTTCTATACATGCGGCCAGGACCTTCTCCTTGTTTGGGCATGTCCGGGTGGGGTGGCCTACTTTGCCACATGCGTAAAAACTCCGGTCATTACTGCCACCCCCGCCGCTTTCTTTTTGTTTGCCCTCCATTTTCTTAAGCGTTGTCGACGTCAGTTGTTTCTTGGAGTCCAGCATGGTGTCCACTCGAGAGACGTGCTCCATAACGTCGTTGAGCGATGCTGTAGGTTGATTCCCCAATTTCTCATTCAAAGCCTGGGATGCTGCTGGGTTGCTCCCTAGTGTGAACTGGAATGAGTCGTGAAGCCGTTCGTCGGAGAGTGGCGCGTGGGGTTCCAACTGGTGTCGCAGCACTCGTAAACTTTCATTACAAGCGGAAACACGCTTGCCACCTTTAATTCGAAGTAACTCCCAATCGCGTTTCAGTCTGGTCACAGCATCGGGAGGGATACAGGCCTCTTTCACTGCGGCTGAATAGTCTTCCCAGGCTATGCCTGCGCTTGCGTGCGCCGTAAAACGGTGATTGGCCCAAACTGCAGCTTTGTCACGAAACTGAAGCAGTGCCGCGGCGGCACAACCGTTAGTCAACGGAATTGCCAAATCGTCTGTCAAGCATAACTCATGGGCACGAGGTCCGAAGTGCCGGTGCAAAGTGGATAGAAAACAGGTGATGGCATCCGGGGTTCGCGTACCCTCGTAAGTCGGCAATCCTGTCGTCTTGATGTTGAACATGGGGTTGGAGTAAATTTGGGGGGTGTTGGTGGGTGCAGAGCTAGCCTTCACTCGAATGAAGGCCACGTTTGTAGCATTCAGTTCCACTATGGCCGACTACATCTTTTCGCTGATCATATCTCTTTCGTCTTCAGCGGTTGCCAACGCTTTCTTGGTTGCTTCTACGTCGTGTAAGGCTGCGCCGTGTTTGGCTTGCATCGTCTTATTGAGTGTGTTTTTGGCGGTGACCTCTCGTTTCAGCTTCGCAATCTCCTTTGTGATTGCATCCTCAACCAGGGGTGGCGCCTCTTCGTCTTTCCTGTCGGAGGCTTGTTGCGCCAATCCCTCGCACTCCGTCTGTTTCGCCACGAGGGCCTGTACCTTGTCGGATAGTTGCTTCTCTATATCGACAAGTTCGTCGGCGATTGCATCACGTTCCTGATCGGCATCCTCGCACATTTGCATAAGATCTTCCATTTGTTCTCGGAACTCATCCTCCACCGTATGGAACCAATTGGCGACTTCATCGGGGATCTCCCTCTGCGCGATTACCGGCGGGTGATTGATGATCTGTGCTCGGCGGGCTCGGTCGTCATTAGTCCGCTGTTCGAGAATACTGAACCCCTCGGGCCGTGCATCTGGGCAGACGCAGCTTGCCCTGGGAGATTTCAACTTCTGAACGATCGTCCTTTCCACCTCCAGCGGGGTTAAGGCGCGCGGCAGCCGGCATCGTCTTCGTTGTTGTTATGGTGTTTCGTTGTGCGCAATTCGTCTTTTTCGCCATCGAACGTCGTCTGTGATCATTTCAACTACTTTGCCTCGAATCTAAATTGGGCTCCGGCACGTATAAGGTGCAGGAGAAGTCAATTAGAAAGTGTTGCTACCAATTTAGTAGTATGACATGATGATAGTCTATTTGCAATTGCCATCGCGCGTTCCCTATCCGTCCCAGTTACCCGGCCATCCTCTCGGCCAATCAGGTTGCTTATGTCGAACTGAGACACGGACGTAAGCAAAGTGATTGGCCACGTCTCACTCCACAACCTATGTAGACCAAAGAGAAAGTGACACGCTACCTGCCCCATTATGAAAACGAACATCGATGGGGCATTCAATGATTCTTGGTGATTTATCTTGCGTCATTTCAGGGGCCATATGTTGCAAATTGTCTTCAATGACGGATTTGCTGCCATTATACACAAAAGACACTATAAAATGCCTACTGCCCCATCATGAAAATGAACATCACTGGAGCGTCAACAATTCTTAGTCATGTATCTTGGGTAATCTGGGGGGCGATGACTTTCAAATAGCCATAAACGTAGAATGGGCTTCCATTTCTGGGCACCAGAGAATGAAAAACACACCTGGCCCCACAATAGAAATGAGTCTCAATGGGGCATCGACTATGGTTGGTCGTATATCTTGGTTAAATTGCGGAGTGATAGGTTGCATATAGTTATACACAAAGTATTGGCTACTTTTATATGGAAAAGAGAAAGTGAACTACTCTCTGCCCCATCATGAGTATGATCATCAATCGAGTATCCATGATTATTTGCCTTTCATTGTGGTCAATAACAGTGAGAAGTGGCCGTTAATGTCTATCATCATCATTGCTAAAGTGTTGCTACACAAAAAGACTCACGAATACTTTCTCGTTACTCTGTATATGAAGAGAGTTCTTGGTGTCCTGGAGGATATGTTGGGAATATTCCGTTCACAATTGCCTATAATGGCTGATATATCTGTGTTTTTGGATGGTTGTGAAGAAGAGCCAATCATAATACCCAAGATGGAAGACCCAAAATCATTCACACTGCATTAATGCTCATTTTAAAGATGGGGCTAGGGAGTGTTTCCCATGCTTTTTTTGCAATATAGGTGGCCAATACTTGGTTTATGAATGTCTTTGACCTGACATACCCCCAGATTACCCAAAATATATGACCAACAATTGTTAATGCTCCATTGACGCTGATTTTCAGCATGTGGTAGGGCACATGTGTCTATTTATTTTCATTATTAAGGCGGCCAATACATTGAAAATGGACTGTCACATACCACTCTCAATATTTGATGCTCATTAGCTACATATCTGGTAGCGACCTGTGATGTCAAATCTGAAAGGGGTAACCTGAGATTGGCACTGACCGGGATAGCACAACCACGCAATATCTGTTCATTGACTGGTACATGTCCCTGTTTGGCATCTCAAGAGTCAGAGGGTTGTGTGTTTCGATTGGTCTGGATCTACACAAATCTGGTTTTGTAGTTTAAACCCAGAGCGGTGGTGGGCTAACCGGACAAGGTGCTATGACTAGGCAGATCATATGGAGCATGCCATCCATATTCGTATCAAGCATACTGCGTATAGACAATCACAATAGTTAATGGATGAACAGGTGTCGCGTATTCCTCCGCCGGACTTGGGATCCCACTAGCGTATTGCTGTGGTCTCCAAACAGCAATATCTGGAGTCCCAGATTACGAAAACTGCATCAGATCAGCAGGGTGTATCGATACACAATGATCAATTGGGGTGGGTTAGGGCGAAGCTTAGGCCACAAAGCAGTTGGAATCTTCCATTGAATGAATACTATGACCTCAACCAGCCCCATATCCATCAGAAGATTGTCATTGGACGATTCGATCACTCTCTGACCTAGATCTACGACATCCTACAAATGCATGGCCAAGCCATGGCATTTGATGAGATCTGGACTGGCATTTCTCAAGACCCTGTTTTCTCTCACTGTGCTGAAGCCTACCAGCAATTTTCGGATTTGTACAATAAGAAGATGACGAATTTTGGTTGAATTATATTTGCAATATTTGGACCTCCATTGCATGATTCACAGCCCAGTCAAATTGTTGCCTTCTTGAGCGCATTGACCTGCGTTTGGTCACTGGACTACTAGAGTCTTATAGTACAATACTGAACCTTCACAACTGAGACTCTAAACTATAGATTAGACAGGTAAGAAACAATCCATGCAACTTAGAACATTTTTACCACCTGCCAGTTGTTAAAGGCCACAGACCACATCACCCATGCACCCCAGACCACCGTCACATTTACACTACAAACCAATGCTGCCAACAAGGATAATGAAAGGTCCAAACTTGGTGGTGTTCTTACCAGCTACAAACAGAATCACTGAAATGCACAGGACAAAATACGGATATGGGAAGACTACATTCCCCCAGTACACACACATACCTGATTACACTTCATCAAAGCTCATCTATTGCTGTATTATTCAGCTATCAGCTCAGCATGTTGATACTTAATTCAAGCCAATACCACAATGCAAAAAATAAATCATCTCAGGATGTGTATGGCCCGGATGGCTTGTCATATAGCAAATCTGGGTCACAATAGCTGACTCTCAACGACTACTAGTACACACATGTCATCCAGACATGGTGCGTTCAACTCTAATATCTAGCTAAGGCTGGTCACTGAACTTCCAGTAACCAGAAGGCACTTGAGTTATATCAATGACATGATCAAGTTGTAGTCAATCAATGCTCATCATCAAAAACCTAATTTCCTTCATTACATTCAATTAGTATATTGGACCCAGAAGCTCAACAAAATAACAGTGAGATTTCCCTGAAATATGAATTTGCTTTACTGTTGCAGAGAGTCCATTCAGGTGTTGCGATGCTGGTTTCATGAATCAGAACCAATATACCTAGCTTGGTGACTATCACTATGACCACTCGAGAAACTGTTTACTCTTCCTTTTGCAATATCACAAAACATATGTCACCAACCTTCAAGATCACTCAATTTGATTTCTGGTGATAATGATGATAGTACTCGCTCTGTATATTGGATACAGAATGTTGTTCTTTCTATTCAAGATACTTATCGTGTTTCTTAACCAATGATAGTGTCTATGAAGAAGTTGTTCACAATATACAATATATTAATACAGGATTCTAAGTACCTTCAGTTCATCCTTATCAGGAGTGTTATGAATTATAGCAATTCTCATTTTTCAGTTGTAAGATCAGACTTCTGAAAACTGTAAGTTCTATGTCATTTTCTACTGTTATGATATATCCACAAAACGTGACATAAATTAGCACAAAATGGTTACTCTAAAACTGATCACTGGTTCCATTCTTAACATCCAAAGAACATTGCACCTTCCAGAATCATGCTTCCACCGACTAATGCCATATTCTCCGAAATGGTCATTCTTTCGATGCGGGTGATGTCATTGCTGTTGCTGTTGCTCCCACCACATTTAACTGGCTGATTACAGCAGGTGTTGGCAGACCCACTGATATGGTGCACAGCTGTGAAACACATGCTAGCTTCGTTAGAAGCAACAATACAGCTGAGTTATTTTAATCAATTGTAGAACTGCTGTACCAGCTGCCCCAGCGAAGAATCATAAATGACCTTATCAAAGATATTATGATCAGGGTCATTTGGTGCCATCGCTGGCTCTGTACCAGTTGAGTAGATCCTTCAGCTAGTCATGGTGTGAATATTGTCTATCTATTGTCCTTAAACCTCTGGCAAGGAAGAATGATATTCCGCTTTGAGACAATGGAATACAGCTGCACCTGTATTGTACACCATGGGTTTGAAGTTGTGTGTATCACATTTAGATTTTGCAGCACCTCCTGGTCCAAACTCAGATTGGACACTAAACTCTGCTGTTTTGCAGTCTGATAGCCAATGGTGGATATCCATCGCAGTCAGGGCAATGAATGACAGGTTGATTTTGTCAATCAATGATCAAGAGTGTATTACAATTTGCAATATGCCAAAGCAGGATGTCCAGTGAATACGAACCACCATTTGAGTCAGTGCAAATCAATACTTGCACTGTTGAGTTCATCATCAAGGTATTGATTGGACTAGCAGGGAACTTTAACTAACCTAATGAATGATTGTGGGGAATGAAATTCAGGGCAGGGCCATTTCCCGGGCAAACAATATTTGGATCTTTATAGGTGATACTGTTCGAAATCCCAAAATTGAGTTTATTGAGATCTAGCCACAGCATACCTGTGCCGCACAGAACCAGGTAATCATTCAGAGAGGCTGATGCACAATGTCAATGATGAAATGAATTATTGAGATGATTGATTTACCACTGCAATATAAGTACTTGGAGTATCTGAGTATTTCTTGGTTGTTTCAATCCTGCCAATTTCCTTATACAACCAACTGTAAATGTTTGCGGTTTCCATACATTGATGGCAAGGGGATTGACAAATGGCACATAATTGATAACTACAGGCTTTACTCATGCCATCAGAATCAACGGTATTCTTGGGCAGGTTGTCTGCATCTTGGATTCTGCAAAGACGATGTAGCCAGTCTCTTCAAGAACATAGGACTCATTTCACTACCCATTTCAAGATTTTAACCAACCCATTACTCACTGGCTTGGGTTGAATCGTTCTGATGGGAAAGATATACATCAGCTGGCCAATCGGTCAGTGAAACTTTTAATCTGATGCCTGCTTTGATGCCAGCAGAGCAGGCTCATGTTCATCATCTATCACCAGGACTATAAATGCCTGTGGACATACAGCCCGTTGGAATTGCACCAACATAGTAGTTTATTTAGTGGCCTCAACATGTTGTTTATGGGATAATGCAAAGGATTGATTTGATGGTCTGTGGCCCATAACTCATCTTCCTAGTCCTGCAACAGGCTAGTCATCCAATTCTGAATCTTCCTCTTGACAGTCCCTACAATTGTGTTGTACAGTGCTGAAAACTTCATCAAGATTCTGGTCATAGGCAGAATGTTAGCTTCCTATAGAACGAGGCACAAGAAGAAGAGTCAGAGAAGTGCAGTGTCTTCCTGTCATCATTTATTCAGCCGGTCAGTGTTTGGTACAAATCAAGTAAAGAAGTCAGTATAGGAAATTTCAATGAATGTAGACTACTTGAAATAAAGCATTGGGTAAAAGAAAGGAAACATTGATGTTATTAAAAGCATCAATTGAATGCTTCCTTCTGTCATGTCAATAATTTCAGGATCATGGTTCTTCCCACCACCCACTCTTGCACCTACGTGAACTGACCGCAAGACGGAATATTTAATATTAGATGTTAAGCATTCAGGAGAATTGTTGATTGGCTTCCTTTGACAGAGGTCATTTTGGGAATGATCTGAACAACCATTCCCATTTAGTGTTGATGTTGTGTCAATTCTCACAGGTTAAAATACCAAACTACCAACTACATAATATCCATACACAGAGTCCTATCGATGCAACTATGCATTTCACCAAAACAAACATCATAACAATTGTTCCCAATATCTTGCACTGTCAACAAACGTCCTGTATTCATGAATTTGAATTCTATATTAATAAAATAACCCAAACACTACAAAGAGACCCAAACCTCACCAAAAAACACCAAATTACCACCCATCTGTCCACCCACCAAAGTGGCAGGTCAATACCAACCCACAATTCACATCATTGAACATCCATCCACCCAGATTATCCCATCCTCAGAATAACTAATTTGCAGCTGGGAGGCTGGTTGTATGCATTCTATTGGCCAAAAAGCCAGCAGTGGGAGGATTCATATTCTGATTGTGCATGTGTAGCTGACCCATATCAACAGCAGCATCAAGCCGTTCCTCAGAATAAGTCAAGACGCCGAGAGTACTGTTTTGCACAACTTCAAGGTACTACCGCTGTGTGATGATCATTCCTTGAAGCTTCCTATCAACTATTTGGAAGTGTGTTTTTATTGTCCAGATGGTACCTAGATGTGGATGCCAGGTTTGAGTATCATCATGTAATACCTATTATATGTGGTTTTTCATATCCTCAGTCAGAGGTGGGATGATATTGTTCATAATAATATAGTTGCATCCACAAAACATAGTTGTCTGGGCACCAGCAGCAAAATTGGTTTATTACCTAAGTTAAATGATGAGGGACAGTGTTGGGTTGGTTAAGTTCATCGCTGGTATTGCCAATCCCACAGCAGGATTGTTATTGAAGATTGGGGTTACATTACACATGTACAGATCACAATCTCTATTGTGCTCATCAGGCCTGCCCCAAAGCCGCCAGAATGTCTCGCTGAGGGCTAGCAGACCAGTATTCTATTCATTGACAATTGAGAACTGGTCGTAACAATAATTGATGTGACTATTGGAAGTATGGATTCATAATTCTCTGGCCAGTGCAATGAGAATAGACGAGAATTCTTGTCGTCTGCTCTCTTCCCAGCAATGTCGCGATCCACATGGGCAATAGCAAAGAGAAATTGTTCGACAAGGCAATCTGTCCAGGATGGGAAATGTAACTTCATTTGCAGTCAACTGGAACCGAAAGTTACATTCTTGTCATCTTCTGTATCTACACATCATCAGCAATAACATAAGAATCATTATGACAATGAATTACATTCCAACTTGCAAGGGTTTTTTCTACCCAGTCAGGATAGATTTGGGCATATTCAGTCTTTTACGAAGGCTAACCGCTGTGACTTCACACAGTCCTGCCTTGTGTTTCTGACCATGAAGGGTGGTATTATCTGCCACATGCATTGTACAGAGCGGATTTTTTGACTGCAGATAACGGATTAGGGTAATGCATCAACAGATATGGAGATTCCATGGCTTCGTGCCGGGGACTTCTGTGGTGTCAACGCATATGCCGCAGTATGACCCCAGCGGTCGATATATAAGTAGATATGATTGCACACAATGATATCGTACTTCTGTTTAGTCATAGCAATGTTACAATATTATTAGACATAACAGTCATGTGGCAAGCCCACAGATTGATGTAGGTTATTGCTGGCCCTGAATATGTCAGTTGCAGCTATGCCATTACACTTGTTGATGATACTCATGGACTGGTTAATATTCCTGACACACTGAATCAGTATATTATCTCTCTGTTGTGTTGTCCAGCCTCCCTTATCCTGGCAAATCTCCGGAGTATGTGATTACCATTGGCAGACTACAACTGTGGCAACCATGGCTCAGGTTCGGACTGATAGACTTGGTATCTGAATTGTATTTACATTTTTGAGGACTTATTTGGTCAACTGGAAACCATTACATCAAAATGTGGGTTCTCAAAAGTGATCAATCATTGCACGGTGGATATGGAATCCTTGTTACTCTGAACAAGGATTGACAGTGTTGAATATATCATTAAGGGAGAAGCTAAGTGGGTACAGAGGTAATCACGGTTTGTCAAATGTTACAGAAATTATAATTGTAGTTGGCTGGCAATCGGAATATACATATGGGCGTGGACGGTTGTCGTTATGTGGTAACATCATCGTGGCTGCAATTCAGCTACGATACCAATGTGGTAGGATGATCTATGTGCCATGATTCGTCGACTGATTGCTTAAGTTCATTACAATAACCACTTGATTCTTGCTCTGCAGGGATATCGAACGTGTTCGATCTTGCCCTGACTGGTGTACCCCACAATGATGTCACTCTGCCTGTATCTCAATAGACTGTAGGGTGTATTTAATGTTCGAACTTGACACACAGTGACCACCATACATCACGCAATTGGCATAGAAGTGTCTTGTAAGAGTGAAACACAATTGCCATCATGAGTTGAATACAGATGCAGTGTGCATTTCGAGATCAAAGAGATGTTGAAATAATGAGTGTGATTAAACACTGTCGACACATGTAATGGAGGATGAGAGAAATCCAATGAGAGTGGGAGAACAATGTTTTGGAAAAAGTAAGTCAATGTGCACCTATTTCCAAGGACCTGTTAGCTTTTAATTTTATGAGTATGAAAAAGATGATGGACACACTTCATGACTTTGTTATGACATTTTATTTTGCTAATGCACCAAAGATTTAAATTAACATTGTCTTTAATGTTCGAACAGGCACTCATTCATCACAGCTGACTTCACTCACCTCTGTCCTGATTACACCGAAATAATAGTGTATGTACCAGCGACACAACTGCTACGTGATGTGTTTGTGATCACACACGACAGTATTTGAGTTCCATTCACTCATAAGGGACCTTAGCACCCTGTTCTTCACCCAACTTTAAAAGATACTAGTGATATTGACACTGACAGCAAGAATCCATTGCTCAACCCTAAGCAGCATCCATTTATAACACCTATGTCTGCCACTGCACACTTGTGATCGGTCTCTGTGGCAGGCATGGTAGTATGGAGGATTTACGTAACATCAACAATGGAATTGATAGATATCCACTGTGTTAGGGAGAAGTGAAGTATCGTTCTGCGCCCTGCTGCGTCATGTGCAATACAAGCTCAGCTGCTGTCACTGACCATTTCTGTAATCCTACAATGACAAAAATCAGCAATGTCAGCATGTCCCACACATTATTGGAATAGTTGAAGGAAATGTCCTCCAATATGGGCATCGACTGTTGGATATCAGGCAAATGTGTTGCAATTGTGGGGTTTATGCTAACTACTTTTACAATAATGATGCAATATGTTTCTTTTACCGTTGTACTGTTATATGAACTCTGTTCTTCACGCAACATCTTGCATTCAGGACGCGTGTCTGGTGTGCTCGAGCAAAGGAATACAATAATGCTCAGGAATATATTCACAATCAGGTAAAACCAATCGACTGGTGATGGAAAGAACAGATACGTTGGTTGACTCTAATGATAGGTATGATGATTTTAACTGCTTCAATTGCTATGGTGTCAGTGTGAAGCAATCGTTGTCCTTGTTTTGCAGTTCACACCGGACACAGTTTAAAAAACATTCATTTGACAACAAGAAATGTCCCATATGTTTGGGTCACGGAAACATTGACTTTATAGTAGGAACAAAGCCTTCGAATCTTTCAAGCATCATTATTTAAATACATCCCATTCCTCTCCAATATCACTGTATAAAACTTTGGAAATGAACTGCCGTGAAAGGAGAATACATCTACCATAGTGAGCTACCAAAGAAGGCCTTTGAGTATATATTTCAACATCTGGATACCCTTTTGAATACATTAAAGTTTATTCATTGGGTGGATTTTCATATACAGCAGTATCGTCCTGTCATTAGTACATCAATGGCTGACCACATCAAAAACATGCACTTGTGCTCCATCTAGTTGCCCCGCTGCTTGGTGTGGTATTCACCAAAATCATTGTTGTTGGAAAGGAATTCATTATTGTGGCAATTGAGAAACTATCTGTTATATATAGAAATGATAATCCTTACGACTTAGAGGGATGAGACTCAGAGACAAGATGCAATACAATATTTGGGTCATCGAGTGGTTGGAATCTCAGAAGGAGTCTTCTGGAATATGAAATGGATCTCTCCAGCAAATATAGTCAGTATCGTTCTGTCATTAGTACATCAATGGCTGACTACATCAAAAACATGCACCTGTGCTCGATCTCGTTGCCCCGCTGCTTGGTGTGGGATTCACCAAAATCATTGTTGTTGGAAAGGAATTCATTATTGTGGCAATTGAGAAACTATCCGCTATATATAGAAATGATAATCCTTATGACTGGGAGGGATTAGGCTCAGAGACAGGATGCAATACAATATTTGGGTCATCGAGTGGTTGGAACCTCAGAAGGAGTCTTCTGGAATATGAAATGGATCTCTCCAGCAAATATAGTCATATGCAATATTCTTTATATTTTCTACATCATGATGATCAAATTTTGGATGGACTGGGTACCATCCTTTCTCAAAGTACATTACAGGATCGACAAATTGAACCAGCTCTAGGCTATAATGATGCCATATCCTTACTTTGGTCAATTCGACAACCCCAATAGTGAGGTGACGAAATAGAGTGGCGAGGAGATCACTGCACTTGGGAATGTGATTGTTCCAGTATTCTTGGTGGCTTTCTTAAACCCTTCACCTAGCCAAGGAATTCCCTTCACCAAAGCGCTATTGGGCATCAAAAGCTGTCTGAATTTTGACATTATGGCATAATACAAGTACTATATTGAGGTGACAATGGAGTCAAACTACAAGTGCCTGGAAAGGTTCGATCATGGGAATGTGAATTTCAGTTCATTCTGTAGCAGTCAATCTACAAATAAATTGTCCCAAGGCTTAATAATGCAGACAACTTTCGATCAATATCAGGACCAGAAGAGCGACCACACAGGGAACAATCTTTCAGTCACCGCAAGGCGTCATCCGGTTGATCATGATATACGACTGATCAACACAACGTGTTCAAAACATGTTGTACATGAATCAGATCCCAACTGCGGCAAGATCCATCTCCAGAATGACTTCTCCCAGCTTGTCTGCTCATATTGCAACCTGTTAATGATAAGTTCCACACTGCCAGCACACATGATGATGCATCTTATAAAAGGATACCGATGATGGAATGTTGAGGAGCGTGCCTTGCACTGGTTGCAAACAATTTCCAAACAGAAGGTTTGTCATTATCAAGTGCTGATTGCCAATGGTACAAAATCAGTTTGTGAAGGTGATATGTCTTTAACAACACCGCATAACTAGTGAATGATGAAAAAGCAGTGACACGAAACAAAGACCTGTGGTGATGTGGCCAAGTGGTGGGCAATGCCAAATTGGTAGTACAAGAATCACATTGCTTGGTGTATCAAGAGATTTGCAGGCTGAACTGTCTGCTTTGGTCACGATTAGTATCTCAGATGTCCCCAAGATGCAACTACTCCCAGTACAATGCTGTACCTATTGTGGTTACATCTGGTCAATGCAATGCAACAAGCTAGCAGTTCATGGTGTTCTTTGTATGGGGTGCAAAAGGTGCGGAAAGAATCAGCTGCCACCAAATGTCACTGTGCTTCTCCAAATGGGGACAAATACTAACAGCCACTTTACGTGGTCCGCTGTTATCATTCCCTGACATTTGAAGTGTCGTATCATCCTTGGGGATACTGAATTGAGTTTTTCCGGATTGCTTCAACTGGCTACGAGGTTTGGAACAAGGTGGTTATGTCATACTATGTGTATAGTGATTGTTGAGCAGAGGCATCAACCTCAAATTTAATACTTGTACTATGCCAGCTACTGTCTTCAACATCAATTCATTGTCAGAACCACTTATACTGTCCTGACAAGTGCAATCCAAGAAGCTGTACACCTTTCTCCACAGACTCCGCGGCCATATAGCTTCCAGTGGTACTTAGGCTACCTGATTCACATAAATTCCTTAAATTGTTGTTACATCTGCATAATTTGACTCAATGGTTGAAGTAATCATTGACGGGATATATATGATCCTGATGAGTGTTTACTCTAGGTCACTTAATAATTTTAATAGGAGTTTGGCAAGCTTGTGTACATTGGATATGTGTAGGGATCACACAGTCGACAATATTGTTAAACCCAATAGAACTGTTCAAAAACCCATCGAACAGATTCACATTTCGAGGGACAATGTCAATAAAGCAAGTTCTATAAATTTGCTCAAATGACTCAATAGATTTTTGAGATGAGGTATTAATGCGATCATAGCATTGAATCCGCCAATGTATGGTACGGGTTTCCCAACCAGTCTGGGGGGAATTTGATGGATAATCGGGACAAGTATCGGTGTATGAAATGCATTTTTGTAAACAACTGCAGTTTTTGGTTATGCGGATTGGCTGGCCTCATATCTAGAAAGGCAAGTCGCCAGCTGGTGGCCTAATCTGCAAATATGGATTACTGGTATATGAAAGATTTTTATCCTTATGGGTGGGATAATTAAAAAGCAGTGGGACTACATCGATCGACGATTGAATAATTGGCCCCCTGTCTATACGATCCTCATTTCGATAACATCCTATCAACAACCAACAACTGAGAAACATTATGTTGTTAACAATTGGTCACCAAGCATCTTGGATAAAAAGGTGGCTGTGAAACTACATTCATCAATCACCACAGTATCAGCCATCTTTCTGGGGAAAATACTTGCGGCATAATCGTTACTATGTTGTGAACAGAACATGAACAGATAATGCAAAGAGGATGAAGAACTTGTAATCATGTATTTTGCATGGTCACCGAGTTATTGATTGGCTTTAACCCTTAATAATGTGATCATTAGCTCTAATTTGGACAAATATGAGTGATGACATCGCGTCCACCATCTACAATTGAGAATCCACAATACAACAATCACTTTTGTGGGTGCTTAGTAAACTCCACAGTCAGAAACTCCGTTGCATTTTTCCTCAACTGAGTTTTATGGAGTAAGTCTTTTCAATATGTCCATGTATAAAACTACACAAATAATTATGCAATGTCTCACAGATCAGGTTTTTAGTTCTTGTAGAAATGCTGCCGATATTCACGAGATAGGATTGAACTTTGGCATTCAGTAACTTTCTCCAGTATCTTCAGTCGCACTGCACGGCAAATTATTTGCTAAAAGAATTGCCGACTCAATATCTTAGAATATGTCGTTGGTAGGGGGTATGATTTCTTGCAAACAATAATATATCTTTATTGATGATTTTAGTGACCCTACTTTACCAATCATGTTTGATGCTTGTTGGGCTTCAATGAATGTAGGCTGAAAACTTATTATTACCTGGAATACTACTGGGCAAGCACCTTGGGTGGGATGTGATTTGAACTGTGGAATTGATGACACTGCCAGTCGTGGGATCATTTGTATCATATTCCATCCAGTTGTTTGGCATCCATTTAAACACAAGACCAGCTCAGTGGGAAACCACTTGCATCCTCACCTCACAGGGCTGAGTCATACGAAGTAACCAAGTCAAAAGTACCTGAATTATTTACCCTGACCATCAATGAAACAACTTAGGCTATCCTGATAAGGTACAGCAGTTGAAGAATTTACATACTAAGTTTACAGTGAAAATTCATATTTGGCATTCATGTTGAAATAGATTGACTGAAATGAAAGCCAAAATGAATTGAACTGGCAGCCAAGAATATAGAAAATCGAGAGTTTCACCAAGATATATTGAATTGATTATGAATATTAGAATATTGTTTTGAAATATAGTCCTGATGTTAGAATCATTTTGATACAGATACTACACTTCCGGGTCTCGGTCCAAACAGAACTGTTGCCAAATTGACGGTGTGGGTATTCAATATATCCTTACTGTCAACTCTGGCACAATTTGATCGTTAACCTCCCACCTGCCCCAATTTGGCAGGTTTTTTGTTGGTCACCAAGCAGGGCCATGTTTAGATTCATGTAATGCTCTTATTTCAGATGTATGGTAATAATATCTTATCAAAGTCGCGTTTTGAACAAACAATAATATAATGTTGGATGTTTTGTAGTTTGCAATATTGAACAATTTGCAATCTGGGTTGTAGATTTGCTAAATTGTATTTTTGTCAATCAAGCCTGTCAATGTTTTGGTTATGTGTGTAATAATCCGCCTGATGCCTTGATAATGAATTATGCAAAAGAAAACACTGTTGAAACCGAGTTGACCATCATTTGTTGGGGGCTACAGGGAGCATGTTAGTGTTGAGTTTCCCAATAAATGCTGCCACCATCTCAAAAATGGATATCTGCAACAAAATCTGAAAATAAAGTACAGAAGATGCAACACTAATAATCGGTAACCTGGACTTGTTCCTGATTTTCAAAATGTAGCTGTGAAGGTGTTGCGGTCTCCTTTGACAATAATAACTGCTAATATGTTGGCTATGCATAACATTAGCTAAATCACTGTTCAATTGTTGTACTTAGAACACCAGAACAAGTTAATGCTCCAAGGAGGATAATTTGAATTCAGTGTCCATTCAACATCTGTCGCCATCAATTATTGTCTTCATCATAATTTGGACATACTGGTTGTTTCTGTCAATGTTTCAGGTGCTGCCCTTTTGCAAAGATGTTTGAAGTATCATTCTTGCACTGTTCGCTCTTATATAACTAAGATATATTTATTTTCACAAATACTTTATTTGACCTGCCATACATGGGTTTATGAACTGTGCACCATTTGCCCATAATATATCTCTAACGGACAATTTCGGTCAAGCTATATCAAGAAGCAGGTGAAATATTGACACATGCTCTCCAACTTTTTTTTCACTTCCTTTTTCCTCATCATTTCTATTGCGTTAACGGTGAACAATATCTCACCAGCTTGTTTCATTCACATCCATGTTTCTGACATCAATCACAGATGATTTTGTGCAGCATTCTCATTGCGCAATTCTGTGCAATATGTATCTGCGATGCCATTACCTTGCTCAATATTAGATTTAACCTCTGCCATGCAATAGACTGTGTAGTAACATGGATGCTTTAATTGACGATTGCTGTTTAGACAATTTTCATTGTCCGACAAGCCTTGGGATGTAGATTCATCACCATATCATCCTGGATGCCAGTAGTTATGAAGAATCGAGTCGATATTCAATGTTTCAGTTCAGCTTCCAAGGATGTTCTTTGCAGACGAAACAGGTTTACAATTTGTCAGTCTGATAATTACAATGCGGTAATACCCTCACGTTGAATGTGTGACTAGGACGATTGGACAATTGCGTGGTTATCAGAAATGTATCCTACAGCCGTAATCTTGCTGCTTCCAGTACTACATTTCTTCTGGGTAACATGTAGATTTTGGCAGCCATAACACATCTGCAACACATCTGTTGTGAAGAACCTGTCGAGACAATTGATTGATTGAGTCTAAGTCTGAGATGACATGTAACCAATATCGTAGCTGCCAGCCCCAACCCACAGCCGCGTAATGACATACTTTACAAACACTTGGTGTTATACTCCTCCAGGGCGTTATCACGTCTGTCAAACACTAAGCGAATGAAAAACAGACTGAAAACACACAGAAAACAGAAGACAGAAGCCAAATCATGCCATGCCATGAGCTCCTCCCATACGACCATTCTCCCGCTCATGCCATTGGAGGCGTCAATCGTATGCCAATTGCTATGTTCGGTAGTAGATTGTGCTGTCGGCTTCAACTGTCTTGACTTCTAGTCAACCGCTCCACCGAAGGTGACACACAGACCAGCTGGAGTGTCATTGATTCCTGTACGCAGCCTCTCAGTCCCAACCATGGGTTGTGCAGTCAGTATCGAAATTGGAGATGCTTCTTCCTGGTGATGTTGACTTCCGCTCGACAAATCAAGTGGAAGCGTTAATTGTCGTTTTCCATTTACACGCAAGTGCTCATAATCTGTTATATGGTGGTGGATGCTCGCGTAGTTGACTATGTGGAGATGCATCTCCGTGAGGATGTTCACTTCCGCTCGACGAACACAGTGGAAGTGTTGATCGTCGTTTCCATTTCGTTTGCTAGTGTAGTTGAGTATATATCGGTGTCGGTGTCAGTGTCGGAATTGGTATAACCTGATGTATGGTGGCGCGTCGAAGTTGTACACGTATCTCCGTAGCGATGTTAACTTCTGCTCATCAAACGAAGTGGAAGTGTTGATAGTCATTTCTTTTTAAACGCAAGTGCTCATAAGCGGTTGTACGGTGGCGGATGGTCGATATCACGTATGTGTCGGTGTCAGTGTCGGTGTCGAAATTGGAGACGCTTCTCCATAGTTGCAATCCGAATTGGAGATGCTTCTCCGAAGGTTGCTCTTGCTCGGCTAGCCGTACGAAACTCATTCCCGTAGATGGTGGATCCCCGTACACGGACTCCTGGGTGGAGGAGGGGTTGTCATCATTGAAGGTTTAGCGTGAAGGTATACACTGTACGGCTCCCAAAGCTTCCTCGTCCTCACAGTAGAGGAGTCCACAGACTTCTTGGATTCATGGCCACAATTGCCACTGCGGGTCTGTAGGGTTGCCCAAATACTATACCCAGCGCGCTGCAGCGGACCAACCGTCGTGCTCCCCGGAGGTTTCGATCTGCCGACATCTCCCAATTATCCACGGTCCATTACCTTCCCCCTTCTTATAGAATATGCAAACCATACTGTATGTCAATCTGCTTGGCTTTGCCACCTGTTGACCTGTTACGAAATCACTTCAAACACATTCCAATTTTGATGTTGACCTGAACTCATCCTGATGATGCCGATGTTGACCCGAAGACCTCCGAGGGTGTTGACACGATGTTGACCCAAACACTTGCGAAACTGCTCTCCGTACTCATCCCAAATGTGTCCTGTAGATGTATAGTTCAGTTGCCGTAATCTCGTATACCCGTAGAACTCAACACCGCGGCCATCGCAGCCATCGTAGCCATTGAAGCCATTACAATCATCTCAGCCCTCTAAGCTGTTGAGTGTGAGATTTTGTCGAGAGGAGGAATGTGAGTTCTTTGCATCATGGAATCGTCGTCCTGAGTCCGCAGGGTGTCCTTACCCCAGATGCGTTGGGAACGCATCCGGGACCCTGCGGCCTCTCTCGTATGAAGGTTCACGAGTCTACTGTTATCGCTTGAGAGTTGTCGAAAATGGTGTCCGGATTGTAGTCTCACCCGGGCTGTTAACCTGTTGTGAAGAACCTGTTGAGACGATTGATTGATTGAGTCTTAGTCCAAGATGCCATGTAGCCTATATTGTAGCTGCCAGCCCTAACCCCCAGTCACGTGATGACGTACTCTACAAAGACTCGGACTAACAACATCATGGACCTTGGCCAATATGGGCAACTTTCTTTCCTGTAACTCTTTCATTCTTTCTGAATTATTTTCTTTAATTGTCCAACACAACAGTTTGTCATTACCTGCTAAAATACTGTCGTAGGATTCAGTACACTGCCTTACACTGATTTCTTCATGAAAGGTCTCAGCTGTGGTTTTTGACTGCTAGCAACAAATAGGATGTCAAGCAGAGTGAAACCTTGACTGCACTGCAATGGCAAGTGATATGAGATAGAATATTTCAGGGGCTACTTTGCACAGGTGTTCAAACTATGATTACATTTACTGGATATGGGGCCACCTGACGGTTATGTTCTATATCCTCAATTTGTTACAAATATCCATTGGGTTGAAGTTGTAAACTTTCACATTTTGATTAATGTACCCCCAGTTCATTCATTCCTCAGTTGGTGAATTGAAATAGAGCCAGGCCGTAGTCAACAACTGGGCAGCGTGATAGCTCCGTCCAGATCTCGTTTCAGCCAAAATATTAGGCGAAGAGTATGCCTCATGATTGCTGTAGAAAACCTATGGATCAAACAATAATTGACCAGATCCTGATGGCATAGCAAAGGGAACAGATTGCTGTGCGGTACATTTTCAGTTTATTGACTAGTACACAACTATGTTTGGGAATCTACTTATCCTCCATATATATTAGACAGAGCGCTTGGTGTTGGGTAGTATAGAATGTCTCATGTTCAGAAACAATATCCATTGCCTTTTCGCATGTCCGAAACGGAGTCAACTTCCTGAACTGATCAAGGATATGTATAGAAATCAGTAGCAAACCCCTCAGTAGAGTCACTGCAGCAAAATACTTTGGGATCTTCCATTGAAATAACCTAATGGCAAACTACAAGTCCTGCACCAATTGAGTCTTATTCATAACAAAAGCTCGAAAAATCTGATATATATGATTGTACATGCCCATGTTGACTCTGATTGCATAATGTAAGGTAACATATTGCATCTTCAACATCCCCATGGTCCATTCTCAGCATCGCCTCAAAACTTGCATCATGTAGTTAACAATTGTCCATTTAACCCATGCGAAGAGCAGCCAGTCATCACTGTATTTTAGCATTTGTGGCCACTGGCATTTGGATTCTCACAATCGGCAGGCTCAGTCAAGCAACTCCAGTGCCTATTCCGAGTAGGTCTCTATATCGCTAACAGCTTGTAGAGTAGTGCGAATGTTTTATTTTTGACAGTCATTGAACTGATTGTAAAGACCAGATGTCAGCTTCATCAATACGGCAGGTATTCTCTCCTCTATACAGGACAGTGTCGGGACTTTCAAAATATCTTGAAATATGTACTTTCACACTAATCTTTGCCCAACCTGGTATCATGGGTCTCACCTTACTGATTATAGGATTGCCCTCATTTTTGAAGTCTTTGACTCTTTCCCACATTTATGCTTTCAGTCTCTCCAATGTGTTGATCGTACACATGGGCTTCCCATGACTGGGTTCTGGCCTTGTCACCCTAACCACTGATGAATGCACCTGAAGCTATCTATATAACATACACCACACTTGGTATGTGACTCTACATTGCTGGCCATTCAATTCCGGAGACCTCAAATGTTGATTGTGAGTCAGATGTCTTCACGTATTTTGAGGAAGTATTATCTATCAAAAATCCAAGCAAATGGCCACTACTATATTCAAATTAACCAAGCAGGTTCTGTAAATGTATGTCAAACCTTGCCACTTTGTGTTTTGATTTTACCAATAATACATAGTAAACTTTCGAATGTGGAGAAGAAGCAGTGATCAACCCCATCAAAAGCAAAAGGTACCTCATATAATGCCAACTATTGACATATATAGTACACTATGACAGATATCCTGGCTAGGTTGCTAATTGATATCACTCAGTTCACAGGAATACCATCATTATATTGTCATATCAATTGCTTATTGATTGCTTCCAGAGTAAGTTCACATACTGTCTGGGAAATATTAACAGGAGTCGTGGTCGAAGGCTGCACTAGGTCATTTTATATAATATGATATAAGCTGCAGATTTCATACAGCGTTCCACGGATTATGTGCCAACAAAAATGTAAATAATAGGTAGTGATTCAATGTGTGGTGGTAATGTACAGATGGTTCCAAGTCTTTGGCTGCCAGTGTGAATCATTTTGTCTTTCATTGCAGTCTATATGGATCAACTGGGATGCCCAATATGCAATTCCTCTGCGAACTTACAATTGTGATTCCTTAACTTGCTTGTCTGTTGAGGATGGCGAAAGCTGGGTACTTGTCCATCAATCTAGGTAATTGAGTAACTTCTGACGGTAGTAATTTGAATAACTTTCCAATTCGAGCTTTCGCCAGCAGGTATTTCGACATTGAGCATAACCCATTCTCTGATCAATGGGGAAGCATTTGATGACAAACAATTCATATTATTTCTGACCTGGCTATCTCCTTGCTTTGAGATAGTAGTTATAGCCGCCCAGAAAACCCATGTGTAGAATTACTCCAAGCAATAGGACTATTCAAGCGTACATTGATTAAAGCCCAACTAGCATCACAAGTTTTTTGTACAGTAAGGGCACTCATATCACCAATAAGGTTATGATGATTCTTGGAAGCGATCACAACCTCCAGCATTGAGGTATAGGACGATTTTGAATGCAACATGGCGATGGCTATAGATTATCTCGCTTGAGCAACAGCTGAATGAATTGTTATGGTACTGCCAAATACAGGTCCTGAGAAATTCACTGTCGAGCAACAAGGAAAAATGTTAGATTTGAGAGACATTACATGCATATTTGTAAAGTTGTATAAAACAATATAATGAAAAGTCTGGCCATGCAAAATTCAATTTAGTAATTACCCAATGTGCTTTGTTGCTGTGTAGATGGCAAAGTGTCTGAGAAAGTTGTTGACACTGTGAAGGCACTCAATATATGGAGGCTTAGATGATATCAGCAGTTGTATTATTGCTGAACAAGGCCATGTATAGGTTGATTGTGGGTTATCTGCATACTATTGCACTTAGATTATGCAAGATGCAAGATATAAAATAGTTGATGCTGTGTTAACACTCAGTGGGTGCACCAATGACTCCCTGTCAACGTTCAAGCATACTTAGGCCACTGATTGGCCTTTTAGTCATACATATGCCAAGTAGAGGTAAATTGTTGCCAATAGAGACTTGAATAATAGTAATTATGGGGATAGGAGAGATTTTTTATTGACATCTGCATGTCACAGAGAGCCATCAATATGGATTGGCCATTACCAATTCACAGTCATATGTCGGCACAATATGATAGTCTATTGAAGCACTATCCACGCGCAGTATAGGAGCTGATTACAATTTTGTCATGAGCAATCCTGTATTGAAACAGGGCATATTTTCCGATTATGGACAAATTGTATTCTACAAACCTCCCATCTTGTAATAATTGAAGTCTAAAATTATTGAACCTCCGTTGATGCTCATGTTCAGGGCATTGTTAAGATGTCATCGACAAACATTGTGCCTTGAAATGTATCCAGTAGCTTCATTATTTATTATTGTCATCCTACAGTCTGAGGATCATCCCCATAGCCCCAGGAACATCCAGTGTGCATGGCCGTAAATCATTGACACACTGTTGATGCTCTTTTCAAGGACATAGCAGCTATATTGTTGCACCCATTCTTGTCCAGGAAACTGGGGGATAATTTCATTAGAGGCTAATGTTACTACTAAGCCTATGGAGTTTCTTATGATCAAGGGCAAATTTCGTTAACGGTTCATTGACACTTGTGTTTATTACATAAGTGCCATCTTGTAGTTACCATTGTTGCTGGGAAAGGTCTGTGATAGTTTGAGTATCAGGTAATTTCGCCATGCAGTTGTTCGGATTGACCAAGATGTATGGGTAAATATTGTTGACATTGAGTTAACTATGGTTTTCAGGATGCGGTAACGAGCATGTTGCATGCCTGTTTTGATCGAATAGCAGCCAATATATCATGAATAGGAGTATTCACAATGATTATTACTCAGTGAGTAACACCAACAATCATTCACCTACTGTAGATGATAAAATCAATCACATCGAAACAGCCTCTGTACTCTGAATAATGTTATTCGACCAATTGTATTCTCATTATACACATCCAATGCTGCTTTGCTAAGTAAAATCATTTGTATGCTGAGGGGGTTTAGGTCTCAACTTCAATTCAACAACGATCCATGTTATCTCAGGAACAAATAACTGTATTCTATTGCTTTCTTGCAGTTTGGGCCTGCAACCAATCATGTGTAAATTTTTTCTCTAGATTTCCATACATATGTTTAAGCTTCCTCACCTTTCACCATCTAGCTCCATCTGGAAGATGTCCATCATGTGCTATACACAATTTCAAATGTCTCTGCCATGAGGACCAGGAAGATATGGAGGTTTGTGTGGTTGGATGTAAGGATAATTTTACCATAATGGTGTTCATTCGGGTAGATGTGCATTGAGCAAGAACTACTGCTCCTGTGGCATGGATGAGATCATTGACTTACATTTTGTTTCAACAATTCCCCACAAATACAGCTGTTGTTTGGTCAATGAACAGCAATCAGGAAACAGACAGCTGTCCTATTGGCCGTTTTACAGAGTCCATCATATTCCAGAGTTTTACAATCATGCATTTGACCCTTGCACATTCAAAGATGAATTATTATGTCTTACAATTTGGTAACTGAAATCAAGTACAACTTGACACATTGCAAAATGGGTATAAAAAGTGCTATTCACCAATATAATACATCAACCATACTAATGTCGCATTGGATTGATATGCAGACTCAAGAAACGACAATATGTCACCTTCCTACACTGATTTCTAAATGGTGAATACCCTCCCAGGATTTAAATAGGGGTGAAAGCTCACAAGTTCAAATGGTATTGCATTCTTAATAAGTCATGACTTGGGCTGATGGGCTAGCATATGACTGAATATCCTCATGTTGGACTGTGGAGTCCCTGAATTTAGCCAAATCTGACTACTTCCTTGAGGAGAATTCACTTATATCATATGCAATACGCCTGGGACAATGTCAACATACATTGGGGTACATCAATTCTGTGTACAACCAGATTCAGCTACATCTTGATCTATTTGCTGTAGAACATATGCAGGAGCATACAATTTGAATGTACAAAATGTCTTTACTGACGTATATATGTAGTCAGCTACGTCCTCCCGTCCTGGTTGTGCCAAGTTATCAAGCTTCATCAGCATCTTGGGAATGCTATTAACTCTTTGCTGCACCATTTTGGTGATTGTGCCAATAACCCTGTAGGGTTCGTCGTCTTCACTTAGCTTGCTGTTCTGTGTCACTTCATCATCTTCATTATCCCAATCCATCCCACCATCATAACGTAAAAGATCAGTCCGACGATCTCTGAATGAAACCCTCATCGCTCGAAATTGCATTTCGTTCTCTCCATTTGTCTATCTGGCGTTTTCATCTTTTCTATTATGATGCTGCTGTAGCTCAACTCCTCCCATTGAGTCTTCAACTTGCATTCTTGGCCAAGCAGTCTGTCTGTGAACTTCATCAGCAATCCAGATTTGTGACTCTTAATTGTGTAAGATATACTTTTCTTGTCGATTCATAGTTTCAAGCTGCTTATCAAATCCTAAGGACTGGAATGTCCCATGGGAACACACCCTCTTTCCTGGCAAGTGGTTCCTGACTTCATTCGGTTAATGAGATTGTGCAGTTGGCAGCGTGTTTGATACACAATATGTCACTGCCAGACATTGCAAAATATTCAGTTGCTGGGAATTGTCCAACATAGTTTGCGTTGACTTTGTTGCTGGGAGGGATGTTGGATACACCATCATATGGACAATATGGAGGCAAGCTGTGTCTTTTATGTCAAGGTTGGTATTTTTACTCATCTTGAACAAAGTGCAATCTCAATTTGACTGTAAATAAAATGGTAATATTTAGGATAACCATACAACATAACATGTTTGCTAACGGTAGTTTCATGAAATATCCCGGGAATTCTTGGAGACAAACATCTGCACATGTGAACTCCATTGAACAATATTCTTTTTGTGTCTAATGATCATGTGATTTCAGTTGTCATACACCGCAATTCATCCCGGTTAATAAATAAACATATTCTCACTCACTGATTGCCCATTGTTGAGTAGTGGAAAACCTCGGCAACTTGCATCCACAAGCAGCTGGTATTATGATTTGTATATGAAATATTGTGGCTGGTACTCATTCCATTACAATCAGAAGCTGACTATATTCTCCAAGTACTTGCAACGGATCCGGGAAACCCCTCATCGGTTCATATTCGGACTGCCAAAATTGTTTGGTTTGGTTCAAATGCTATCCATAACCCGACCTGCTGAATCTTGGCAGGCCACATGTGGAAAAGTACCAGTCAAACCCCATGTCTTGCATGGAGGGCCTAGACCCATCAGCTCCAATCTCCAGTTTGGGTTTTCAGGTCTTTGTATTTATCATTGCAATCAGATATCCTATTGTTAATTGCAAAATATTGACACTGGTATATCTTTCTCCTGTTCTGATGTATTGGAACCCTGTATAGACAAAAAGCAGGGAGAAACGTGTTCTACCTGATTCTGAAACTGAATGTCAATATTGCATCAATGATATTTGGTCATATATTCTAGGTTATCTGAGTGGCAATTGGTTTGCAGATGTTGATAAATGAGGTATAGGCCGCATATATAAGCAATAGAGATTGTGGCACACACCCTGCCCCATTCTGAAATTGAGGGTCAATGGAGCATGAACAATGCTTAATCCCATAAGTCATGTATGTAAAAATTGAATCAGTTATTGTTGTATATAGTCACAGTATTGGCTCCCTTTATAGGCAATGGAGAGAGCTACACACTAGCTGACCCATCTTGTCATTCACGATCAAAGGAGTGACAATGAGATTTGGTCAGGCATCTTGGGTATTTTATTTGGTGAACAATTGCATGAATCTATAAATCAGGAACTGGCAGGCTGTATAGGTGGTTAAAATGTGCTTTTCCTCCGCCAGCTTCCTGCGCAACCGCTTTGCATTTCATTTTCAATGGTGTAAATTAGGTATCCTAGGAGTCTTAGTCTGTATAACCTGTCACAGCTTGGTATATAGCTATTAATTACCATATTACACTTTCATTAACCATGATACAAGGTTGAAAATCATTGACACACAGTTGACGTTGATTTTGATGATTGGGAAGTGAATGTGTTGCCTTCTGTTTGGCCTATAATGGTGTTACGGGGGAATTTAATCCCAATAATCAATACAATATATATTGAATTATATACAGCTGCCTATCTAAATACGTCTTTCTCTTCTCGTCTTGTACTAAGACTAAACCTCTCGCCCTAATAGTACGAGTGCTCTTTTAAAAGGTGTCTCGATTGTCGCTGTCGTCTGTTGCCCACAGCTCAGTATATTCCTCGGAAGGAAAAAACCCCGTTGTAACTAATCGCCACACATGGTATCTGACTCCATGAATGTAGCTGCAATGTAACACCGAGTTGCGTCTCCAAGTTTGTTGGCGATCCACCAAAAATAGATAATGATCTGCGAACTGTCTGATTAGATGATCGTATGTAGTAGATGATGTCGAGGTCCTCAACGATGGCATAGACGACTAAAGTCGGTTGTCGTAGTAGGGAAGAAATGATGACAAGAGTTGATAGAATTCTTAGTAATATTTTATGATCGTCTTCGGTGTCTAATCTGAATAGTGTTCGTTTCTCATTGCTTGATAATTCACAACTCATGGGAAAACACCCTCTTCTTATACTCTCAACTCTCCACACAAATGATCTCTTACTGCAACGTTAAGAATAACTCTTACCGCAGTATGGTCTTACTAGTATACGACAATCCCGAGTTATGTATTTCTTGAGATTACTTATCCATGCAATGACGTATTAAAGCTAACGCTCCTGCACAAACGACAGGCCCTGCATTGCACCACATCTATTCGCTCCCACCATCTCATATAATATAACAACCAATTGCTTCAACAGTTTTAAAGTTTAAATCCCTCAACCTGGATTAACGCTTATCGCCTTTTTATAAAAGCCTCACACCACTAGGTGCAGACTGGCATCATAGATTTCATTGGCGACCAATCAATACTATGCCAATGTAGAATATAGACACGGCAGCTAGTATCGAATACCAAGCTGCGTTGCAATCCAGTCTAACTCAACCCAATGAGCAGTGCTTGCTTCTAACAAAATGTCAACGTCATAATTCCCTCAGTCATGTCATGTTCAGGTCCAGACTTTTCTGTCACTGGAATGTGCCCCGATTCCACTATCCTGAACGGAAAGGAATGGAGACTTCTCTTACTAGCATGTTGACAATTGACTGTTGTGAACGCAACGCAGATCTCACGATCCTTGTTACCATTGATTCCCAGCTAGTTTCCTGTGGATGACAATAATGAAAACTATCAGTGCTGCAAATGCTCTCGCATTCCAGACTTGCGTAATAGCTGATTCCCCCTATTACAGGTTTCTGCCACACCTTATGTGTTTTCAGTTATCGCACGACTCATATGAGCTTCCACTAAGAAGCATATGACTAGCCACTTGTAGATTTCCATAAATAGGTGGTATGCATGTCAGGTGACATGTATTTATCAATCCAGACAAGTACTATTATCACATGTTAGGAGACAACCGCTAACACAAGGCGACCAATACTTGCAGTATGCATCAAAAGCACGAAGTCTCTGATCAATTACTTGACTTTCACGACCAAAAATGGTTGACGCTCTGTTGTTGCTCAGGTTTAGGATTGGACAGTTAGTGTATCCCATGCTCTGTTGCCTATCACTTCAGCATGTAAGTGACTGATGATTTGATGCTACAAATCGCCATGCAGAGTAACCATTATGCGATGTCAACCATGGTTGAGACTCCATATATTGTGATTTAGCCACAGGCATATATGCACTATGGAATCATTTATGTTGGTATAATATTTCAATAATGGTCTTGTGGCCGCCGTTCTGTGCCGATCATGTATGCTCTCCTTTATTACTACATTGTTGTTCAATGATGTATATAAATATACCCTTTAAAATATACTTTAAAGTGTCTGCTAATTGTAGATAATAATAATGTCCCAAAATTTTGTTCCTTTCAGTCAACACTCATCTTCACTGGCAGATTGACTCCAACTGCTGCTATCGTATTTGAAATGGCTGTCAGCTGCATTGCCAAAAGGCAGATGGTATTCTAATCTGTTGATAGACCCTATTCAGTCAGCGAATCTGCAATAATATCATTTTCACGCAAGCAATCCTTGCCATATGGATGATGATTGCCAAATCGAGCAGTGGGAATCAGTGTATGTATATACACATATCACGGTGGCAAACCATCGGTTTCAAAGGTCTCATCTTCATGGGATTCCGCAGTTGTGGTTTCGGGCTGAGATGGCGCCTGTTGTTGATGAGGTGTAGCTGTGACTTTGCACCTCCTGCGTTTCTGTGGATTGTGCCTTACCAGTTTGCCAAGGAAGGCGGCAATCGGTTTGATATTTGAGAATTGTTGTCATCTACCTTTTGATCACAGCCTGTACCTTGTTATGCCTCGTGAACCCCAAACCCTGCTTCTTCTCTTCTCCTCTTTTGGCTGGAGGTTTCTTGAATAGTTGTTGTATTTCATCAATTGTGGCTCGCAAAAACCCTGCTTTGGCCTTTTTGGCGATATCTAAGACACAATACATGTTGGACTGTTTAAGCCGTACCCGACCTGCTTTTCGTGCCATAATGGGTGACACATTGAAAACCTACAAAACATAGTTGCTGCTTCGGAAGTGAGTACCTGGTATTACCTAAAACATATAGGCCTCTATAGCCACCTCTTACGTCGTGAAAATCTGTGGCATCTGTCTCCAAGGACAGTTGTCAAAAAATTCATCTCCAAAAATGTGAGAAGTGACAACATCATGATTTTCAATTTTGCAGCCTATGAGGACAAATCCGTTGATCCAACATAAAAGTTTGCTGTTACGGGAAGCTATAAATTGGTCACATAGCTCTCTATCAACCCCAGCCATGCATTTCATTGGTGGTTGACCATCATATATACTGATATTGATCAATTTATATGATGTCACATGTTGCATCATTTTCTTTCTGCTTCCGGTTTGACATATGATTTTTATATCTGTATTCTGGGTGTGATTTTTTGTAGCTACAATTATAGTGTGGCGGTGGACTAACTGTTGTCTGCATTGATGCTGTGTCTCACCGGGAGGCATATTGCTTGGCGAGCCGGTCATGCAGCTTGAATCGGCTCCAATCACACCTGGTTGAAGTATATCTGGTGCCATGGCTTGCTCTGGTGAAATGGTGAGGAAGATAACCACAAAAACAAGTGGGAAGTTCTGAAGATAGTATTGTGAGCTACCAGTCAAAATGTAATATGTGACAGCCTGTTTGTAATTTCAATTGAAGCTGAATACTGCAGTGTATAGGTGCACGGCATATAGCTGCCAGGGATTCCAAAAATCCCGGGTTTTGTATTAAGTTGGTCCAGTGATGGTTGGGTGTCTCAAGGAATAAATAGTGAACAATGATGCCTGATGTGTCATATTGGAAAGAGATAAATAGAACATTCTTCAATCGAAAAAACGTAAGCAGATGCTTTTCTCAATTCTTTGCTGGGATCTTCAACGAATCACAGCTTAACTATCAAGTCACAATGTACTCTTAGCATGACTATTCCCAATGACGTGAGAGTTAAAATGCTGATTTTCATTTTTTCAAATTGATCAATCCTAACAACCTTGTTATTTAAGACTCAGTTTGCCTCCTTGTGGTCCATATCATGCAACATCTGACATTGTTCCCAAAATCAAGGTCAACAAAATATACAATGGTCAACATTCCACATGATAGGGGTTCTCTCCGAATATCGGTAATGATACATGATGATTGACACAATTACACGTGACTCCCATTCGGAAGTGGATACCATTAGTCACGAATGCAAAAAACCTTATTGCGTATCAACACATGTGATCAGTCAGATGGCCTTTAGCGGGGATACATCTGAGCTGCATGTATTGATGTGATGAGAGCAGTCTTATCAAGCGAATTCGCAAGATGATGCAATTATATCACTATAGCCACAATGTAAAAAACCATCGGCGGTGCACATGATTACACATTACACCTATTCAAACATGATATCGGGACAACACATCTATTGGCAATATGCAGATACGTGTGCAGCACACGTTATACAATATGCAACTAAGTGGGATCGTCGCACCTCTTCTCAAAGAGATTATGAACAATGTGCGCACTCCCCGGATTACAGAAGTCCGGATCCTAAGCATGTTGTGCGTGAGGGATTATTGGCATTGGCTGATGATAGGAAGCCTGAAGCGACCCTGCTCATTGGTTTGAGTTAGTTGGCATCGCAACCCGAGAGGGTGTCATAAGCAACATTGGCAGAGTTTCGGTGGATCGCCTACATACATCGCTGAATCAAACTGAATAGCCAAATTGGTATGGTGAGGCATTAATAGCCTCGAGTTATCATGATTTTGCGATGAAGCGCTGATCTGTCTATATTACGTCGGGCGATCCAATTACTGAACTAATGATAAGTAAGATGTCAAAGTTGAAGTCATGAGTTGTAATGAGATGGTTTTAATATCATGCAGTATCATGGCCTCATACGACGAGCGTAACACGTTGAAACCAATCTTGTATGCACGTGATCACCTTGAGGGAATTCTTGGCGGGTTTCGGAACAGTATTCCGAAACAAGCTATCAAGCAAATCCATTGGCATGGTCATAGAAGTAGCGGCCAAGCATGAGCCAGCGAAAGACTATATAAAGACTGACATTGTCCCCGACAATGAGAAGAACAAGCTCTAGCAGCGGACAGTCACAACCTACCAGCAGAAAAAGATCATTATCTAATATTGAGTTTTTATGATACCTATTAGTTAAAAATACTATTACTATTAGTACGGCAGCGCAGTACCGTTTGGATTAGTATATGATTATCAGTTTCAAGAACAACTGCGACGTCATCATGTACGGTCTGGAAAGACCTATCTGTTTCGCATGAGAGAACCACTATCTCTCCTTAGCCAAATTTGTTTGGTGGCTAGCTGCATCAACCGGATTGCATAATAGACTAAGGGTCCCTATCGATAATCTATAATATAGGAGAGCAGATACAATTTGAAGAATATCAACAACCCCACGAGATATTGCACAAGACGTTAGCGTTGCACCTTTGGATGAACCAATTGCGAAACAATATATTAGTGATCTGTTACAAAGAACTAGATAGGGATGTATTAACCCGTTACAGCAAACTAAGTCACAACTTAGGAAATTGCAAAAACAAGAAGCCAGGATAGAGGATGCAAAAAGAATTAGATCTGTACGGAAACGAAATGCAAAGAAACAGAAGTCAAAAAAATAATCATAGGGTCAACGGCCATGCGTCAAAACATATTAAGTATCCCCAGACATTTGGAATAAGTTACCTAGGCATTAAGCATTCCCGTAACACCGAAAATGAACCTTTCCGCACTTCCAGCAGGCAAATATGACAAATTGAATATGCAATCTACACGATAATTCATCATGCGAATAAAGAGAACAGTGAATGGGTGGCTCATAGGGTCCGATCATTGGGAGTATTGCGCAGCTTGTATTCTCAAAACACGCCTTCAGCTGAGCAAAAAAGGGAAACACAGAGTTCAAGCAACAGAGAGAAACAGAAATGGATTCAGGATTATGTGGACATTGAGACGAGAGTGGCAAAGTGGCATTTTCAAGACGCCGAGACAGTGTTAATACAATGGCAGGAATATATGGGAAATGTTGAAACGGTAGAATCGACAACAACAATCCAGTACATAACATTTGGGGAGATGTTCAATTCTATCACAGAAAGTACGAGTAATCTTGGAACTTCTGATGATCAACCAAGATTGGGAAGACATGGATGATGATGAAGTGGATAGAGCATTTGGAAACGTGAGTGAAGAGGATAAACACAGCTGGGTGTTGTGCAAAATCTCTAAAATTGTTCAACCTGGTATGGAGAGCTTTTGCCAGGTGCAGATGAAGCTGCAAAAAGCGACACAAGTGCAATGGAGATACACGGATGAATACATCAGTCAGAGTGATATGTAGTATGTACTGACTGAAATGAAGTTTTCAGCTGATGGGAAGCTGCAAACACACCCTACAGCAGCAACACCATTATGGACAACATTTGGAGAGCTTATGCAGGCTGTTGATTTTGTCCCCAGACAATCACAAATGCCACAAATGATGTGTCGATGGGGAAGTAGTCAAATTAAGCTGGGTTCAGAGAAACCTCAGGCAGACAGTGACATAGTACATTCAATTCCCGACTTAGCGCCCAATTGGTTTCAGATCGAGATTGCTGAACTACTTCAACTGTCAAGCTTTTACGCATGCATATAGATTCCATTGCACATTACCATTTAGAAATCAGAATAGGACCAAGACATGGTGCTGGCTCCTACATCACTGGAGTTATAGATATCCACATAGGTATTTTTACAACACATCTTGAGTAAAAGTAATTTGTAAATGTATTGATTAGGCGCCAGCATTTTCTGGATTTCCGTGACCAAATTTGAAGACAGGATTATTTCTGAGTGTGTAAACGAAGATTGTATGGGCCATACAACTGTTTTCCACTCCAAATCGTGTTGATTGAGAAACAACTAACTGAATATGGTGTTGCAGATTACGGTTAAATGATAAAACAAACTATTAATTTCACACAAAATGTACAAAGAAAGTGTAAGTGAGTTATGTCACATGACATTCGGAAGGAGTGGTGAGAACATGTCCGAAACCCTGACAATTGAGAGCGGAATGGCTGCATCAATCCATGCTGCAAACTACCCAACTCCACGCTCAGACCTTCTGTACATGATTGAGACATTGACAATTGCCTATGGTATGTATTGGAATTCAAGGAGCATGAGTTAGATAAGAAAGGGTAAGAATGACGGGCTATAAATAACGAAAACTAGAGAAAAGATTAGTATGCAGGAAATTGCTGACTCAAAGAGTTACAATGCGATGGGGCTACGGTGTGTATGATGAAAATGTGGTGTAGACAGGTGGGTCCGAAACTGAGATGTCTCAAAGATCTTGGATTGAAATTATAATACATAGAAATGGCATCCTGGCTGCTAATTGGTACTGAATGCAAATTTTGTACAAGTGTTGAGCACCCAACGATTATTAGTGTATATCTAAGACGAGCCAAAAGGTGAGAATCAGTGGAGCATCAATGATTTATAGTCATATCCATTCAGGAATCATTCGGCTGCATAGTTACATTCAGCCAAAGATGCAATATTGGCAGTATTAGTAGGTATAATGGCAAGCCATATGCTCCTTGCTGCATTATGGAAATAAGCGTCAACATAGTGTCAAAGATTTCTTGCCTTACATCCTGGATAATATCTGGGCTTTCCACCAGCATTTAGCCATAATGATAATATTGGTGGCCTTTATGGCCAAAAATGCTATAGAGGTTATTGCTACTATCTTCTAAAAATGAGCGATTACAGAGCGTCAACTATTTTTAGCACTGCATCATTGAAAATCCAAAAGGTTTCGCTAGAACAACAACCCATAATTCAACTAATGGCCGCAATTCAGTGCAAACCATAGCTATGACACTATCAGTACTGTATCCTAAACATGAAAGTCAATAGAGCGTCAATGGGTTGTGACCTTGTATTAATCACAATGCAAAGTCAGTGTGACAACATTAAACCATAATGGGACAATCAGCCGCATTTCAATGCGAAAATGGTTGCGACACCATCACTACTAAGTCCTAAAAATGACTGTTAACAGTATGTTAACAACATGTGCCCTTGCATGTTGGAAATTGCAATGGTTGTGTAGCAACATTGACATATAATTGAACTGTTGGCTGCCTTCCTAGACCAAAATGCTTTTGATGACATTGTTGCTATGCCCTACCAATGCGCATTAAAGGAGTGTCAACAATTTTGGGCCAGGCATCTTGGAGAATCAAAGGGCCATGCGACAACATTAATTCATCAGCTAACTATCAGCTGCCGCTCTACCAAAAAAAAGTTTGTGACACGATCAATACCATGTCACAAAATTGCTGTCAACTGAGCATCAATGAAGCAATGATTAATCTTGCATCTTGCAAATTCTAATGTCAATGAAACATACATGACCCACAATGCATCTATTGGCAGACTGCATTGCCTCAAATGCTTGTGATGATATCATGATTGGCTCCTACAATGAAATACCCACACATCGCCAACAGTGTTGGTGGACGCTCAGAATGCTTCACAGTAATGAACTTCATTGTGCACTTCCTAAATGGAGTTTCACGTGGTCAGTCTTTGCAATCTGTCCCTGTATACAACTTCTTAAATATGCATGCAATGTCTTACAGATCTGATTTTTCGGCTGTTAGTTCCAGTGTCCTTATTCAAGAACCGAGAGTTGCCATTATTGTAATATTAATTTCGGCAGTCTTTCAAGTCGGATCACCCAGCATTATTATTCAACCACCATGTCAGTCTCAAAAGCTTTGAACACCTCATTATTAGAGGTTATGATCTCTTGCAAAAATCAATTTTTCTTTATTCTTGATTTCAGCAATATTACATTCCATATAATATTCGATGCTTTGGGGGCTTCAATGGATTATAGCGTTCAGCGGCCGATTGCTTGCATTACATCTACGCATGTGCCATTGCAGCAACAATATATATACTGCTGATTTGAAGGAACCGGCAGTCCAGCGATCATATGTATTGTTTGTCATCAAGAATTTGGGCATCCTTCAGAACAAGGGTCCAGCTCAATACAGAACGACTTGCTCACATACCCTGTCATTGCACATTTGAACAAATAGAAATCTTCCGTTGTTACCAAAATCACTAGTTAGACAATCAATGACATGGGTGTAGGAATCGTAAATTGGCATCGAAATCGAGGGATCACAATAGTAAGTTCTCAGAGGAAAATTGAATTTGACATCCAGTTTGATCATTATTGGGCAAAATAACAGACAAAAGGTGCCAAACTGTCAGCGAAGTTGAATGGATGTTCCGAATTTCACCGGGACATGTAGGATCGATATCTCATATAGGGATTTGTTTCAGATCATATTCGAGGGATTGCTATATCCAATGTTGTGCCACAACTGCTGAATTGGGCATGATGTCATGATCTGGTACTGACGTCCTCTACAACCCTGAGCAATATTTGCTGCAGAGACTATGTACTGACCTTGAATTGAATTCTGAAGCAATTGTGGTCACTAATCAAGTTAGTTTACCATTGGTCAGATGGACCGCAAAGACCAAATTAGCCATAACGTCGGTCATGTCTTACAATATGGATTGAAATTTGGCATTGCATGATGTTCAACTCATGTTTGATATGTTTGATTGGCAGTTCTCGTTCAATTTTGGTAGGTAATACAATATGATACAGCAAGTGCCAAAATACTGGAGCAAGGCAAGCCCTACATATGAAGAAGGTGATGATTCATTTTGAACTTACCAACAGCCATTTGCATTGCATAATGAAACATAATGCTTCCTCAAATGACTGAATTACACGCAATCTCAATTCAACATATAAGCCCTCAGGATTCAAGTCGCCAGCATCCAGAAATGATATACCATGCATGGCACATGTCATACCGCTGGGGTCTGCTTCATTCATCAGCCATCTCGGTGTAGAAGGCCGAGCTAAGTCATGGCAACCCCGTCAACACAATCAGTAATTTGGTAAGAATAAACGCGTAGACATCGGGAAGAGTCAAAGACTTTGACAAGAGGGCAATGCTAGACTCAACAAGGTTTGGCCATGTGAACAGGTTAAGCAAAGGTTATGAAGAATGTCCATATTTGATCATATTTTGAATGTCCTGAAACTGACTTTCATATTCCAGTCAATTCTGGCTCTATTAACTATGCTGACACCCGGACTTCGAAACGAGTTCATTCACTGTCAAAATGCCAAATTCCCAATTCAGTACATCTGAATATGCAAATCAAGAAACATTGGAACTGTACACTGTAGTTACTTGAGCAGGTGTAACAATGACAGGAATTCACAGCAGAGTGACTTCAAAATTCAAAATGCACCTAATATCGGCCTATGTTCACAACATCAGATGAATCAACAACTGTGAAGTATGTCACGGAAGTATTAAGGCCATTCCGAAATTGGACTCTGGGGATGTCGCAGATGCATACAGTCACATTGCATTACATCATCACCGTCTACATTAAGATGTCTGATGACATGGATGGTGTGGTACGAGCTTTATCTAAGAAGAAAACTCAAAGAAAAGAACACTTGTTCTTCACTGTGACTTTAGCTTAACATGAACTGTCCAAATGCTATGCTGATGTCATTCTAACGATGGGCGTGCTGCATGTTTTACCACAACCAATGACTTCTTTCCACAAGTTGTAATCGTTTAGGAAGTTGGACATCGGAATGGATATTTATCCTGAAGATCTAACATCCCATACTACCAAAAACAAAGAGTCCTTTGTGAGGTGGGTGGAACATGAATACTGCTCCAAACATCAAAGTGTGTGGGGCATTAAACTCGGCAGCTTACCAAGTAGCAAAGCCATTCTATCTGTAATGGCTTCAGGATCCTGTCAATCATCCATTGCCCCGTATGATTTGACCAGTAATGATAAAGATGTGTTAACGTCTTACGATGCGGCTCAGACAACACCCAGATGAAGACAGCCTGCTACGTGCTTTGTGACCACAGTCAGGCTCTATTTGACTTCGCAACCTGGAGTCACCCAGAACTGGAGGCAAATTGATCCAAATCTGAATGATTACCACTCGGACCAAATGGAGAGTAGTAGTACATTTCAGATGCCAGAAATAACTGACTGTTGGCATCAATAGGATGAAATGGACTCAAAGTACGCTGATCTGCCCAATGTGGCACTGAACATAGTCACAGCCCTACCACTTGGGTAGAAATGGTGGCTTCTGTGTCCGCTGCCCAGATGATATCAGTGGGTGGCAGGCAAAACCCACAGGCATGACAGTTTGTGAAAATGTCATTGTATGGCATTTTGCTTAACCAAAGAACACAATATTTGCTGGCACGGTCTCATAATTGGATTGAACGAACAGCCAAACAATGGGGAAATGAAGAACAAGGCGAAGGAAACAAAACTACACTGAATTGGCAAGGTTCACCACTAGTTGGACATATGGTTGTGCAGCCAAAGCCTATGTACAGCACCGAAGGAATATCACACTCAGAATGTTCTGATAACTAGAGTTACCCCCGGGTCCAGGTAACTAGCCAGCAGTCGGGGTTTCGAACTCAAAAACAGCTGAGTTCAGTTCCAGAAGTGTCCAAATACACACCACGCTGACTGCTGACAGGCCTAACCCCAACATGCATTTATCAACCCGTGTGTTTCTCCGGGTGGACCTAGACCAGACAGTTCTGATCTCAGTTTCCGCATTTCAGGTCTCACATCTGTAGTGGAATTTTAATATACAACTGATGATCGTGAAATGTTGAGATGGGTATATTGCAGTCAATTTTCGATGAATTAGCAGCCTTCATAATCCACAGGAACAGACACAGATGCTTTGAGAAATACTGAAAAAAATAGTTAACGGAGTGTCAAAGATTATTGGTCATATATCTTGGATTATCCGGTGGTGTGGCAGTTCATATACATTCCTAAACAAAGTATTGGCTGCCTTTATTGCAAGAAAGGAAGTAAAGTACTGCCTATCAAATCCTGAAAAATGAGCGTCAACAGATTTTCAACGATTTTGGGTGTTGCATTGTGGTTATATCAGTCGCATTTGATTACAACCATCCATAAACAAGCATATGGTGGCCTTTGTAGGCTGATATGGAAGGAATATTCCTGCCACATCCTCCAAGACAATAATAACTGATTATTTTTACATAGCTACCACTAAGTATTTATGAGCCTTTTAGTATACAACAATTGTCAAAACCATGTATATAGACAATAAAAGCCACATCACGTTGTTAATCAAAATGATGGAAGGCTATCAATCGTTGACACTCTATTGACTCTGATTTTGATGATGGGCAGGAAGTATTTCACGTGCTGGTTTGCGAATAAAAGCAGCCAATACTTGGTTAATGACTATATTCAATGTATATGTTCGCAGATCACCTATAATACATTAATAAGAATCATTGACAGGCCATTGACGCTCATTTTCCTAATTGGGCAGGGAGCGTTTTACATTCTGTTCAGCCTATAAAAGTAGCCAATACTGCATTTATGACTATTTGCAACCTATCGCCCGCAAAATTACCCAACATACATGACCAAGAAGTGTGGACGCCCTGAGGAAACTCATTTTCATGATATGGCATGGTGCGTTTCAGTGTCTCTTTTGCATATGAAGGCAGCCAATACTTTGTTTATGACAATTTACAACCTAACACCACCCAGATTATCCAAGATTCGTCAACAAAAATTGTTGATGGCCTGTTGACACTCATCTTCATGATGGGGCAGTAAGTAATTCACTTTCTCTTTTGCATATAAAAGCAGCCAATAGTTCGTTTATGACTATTTGCAACCAAGCACCCACAAGATTTCCCAAGAGAGATGACTAAGAATCGTTGATGCTCCATTGACACTCATTTTGCTATTGGTTTCTCAACAATATGCAAACATTGGATTTGGCATATTTCATCATTCACGTTTATTTGGCAGCCTTTCTGGTGTTTTCATTTACTTGCTTCTTGATTACTATATTGTACTTTAATAATACATATATATATGTCTTTAAAATTTACTTTACAGTATCTATGAATTGAGGATAATTATGATATACAAAATGCTGTACCATTCAATCAATACTAGTCATCACGGCCTGGTTCGCTCAATAGGCTGCTCTGGTCTTCAAAATCAATGTTAGCTGCATTACCAATTAGCAGATAGTGTACTAACCAGTCAATGTTCCTTCATAGGGCAGCATATCTGGATCCATATCTGTATCATGCTAGCTATCCTGTGCAGATTCATCGAGGGTCAAAAATTCCTCATAGTGAAACAAAGTATGTAAACATGTATGACCAACCAGCAAATTGAAGATTTCAAGTTGATGAGCTCCGGTAGTATTATTAGTTGAGGCAGATGCAGTTTCAGGCAGAGGTCAATTTTACTCTGGAGTTGGTTCTGGAGTCTGTTGTCTGTGTCAGTTGGGCGGAGGTGCAACTGTACCTTGGTGTCTCCAGTGCATCTGCGGATTGTTTGCTGTGCAATTTTGGCACAGAAGCCATCCAGGCGAGTGGTTTTGATGAAGCATAGCTGAGTGACTTTCTATCGCAGCCATTACCTTGTTATGGCCAGGAACTCAACACCTAGCTTCTACTCTTCCCAGACCTAGGTACAAGGTTTTTTGATCAGATGTTGTGTTTGCTCTATTGCGTCCCCCAAAAACCCTCCTTTGGCTATTTTGCCCATATTCAAGGCCAGGCACATGTGGGACTGTTCCAGTTGTACATGACCTCCTTTCCTGGCCATTGTAACAGAGATATTGAATACCTACAACTAATTAGTTGCAGCTTCGAACAATGAGATAAGGCTATTACCTCAAACATATATTCTGCCGAAGGATCCTCTAAGGTGATTAACATCTGTTTCGTCCACTCACAAGGATGTTCATCAGGATGTTTGTGCACACAAAACCCAGGGCTTACAACATCAGAATGTTCAATTGAGCGGACTGTGCGGAAATATGCCTTGGATGACAATAGAACTTTGCTGTCATTGGCAGAGACTAATTTGTTTTCTAGCTCCCAACATCCACCGGCTGTATAGAATATGTTCAAGTGACGGCTGTTGACCACGGGATAGATATCCTCTCTTCCTGCTGCATACTGCTTTCTATGTATGCTGCTTTCAGTCTTATAAACGCTTTTCCAATGTGCATCCTGGCTTATATTTTTGGTTGCTGTATTGGCAGCTTCATGGTGGAAAAACTTGTGTCTGCGATCTTACTGAGTGCTGATAAGTAACATATTGGGCCAAGCACCTGCTAATATGCTGGAGTTGATTCCACTCAGACCTGGCTGAGGTGGTTGTATATCCATTATTTGCTGTTGTGGAATAGAAGAGCCAGATGAAAACGATAGGAAGTGGGAAGTCCTGAGCATTGAATAGTTAGCTTCTTGCGAGAATGGAATTATTATCAAACAAAATGATTGTTATACTCAACGTGAATCCTGCGACATATTGGTGCAAGTTGCAGTTATATCCCACAGACCGGAGATGTATAACAAGTATGTCCAATGTTTTTTGATTATTAACAGAGGTATATTGTGGTCTAGGACAGCCAAAATTACATGATTGTCAGATATAAAGCGGACATCATTTGAGGAACAGGACATCTGGTGATGAATGTCCCAAAGCATCCCCATGATAATAAATGAAACTCAAGATAACCATCAGGTGATGTCGTATGGTTAGCCTGACTATTCTTGATTTATTTACAGTAAAAAGGGATGTTTTGCTTTGTTCTAGATGAGTACACGTACTAACCTTGACACGAAAGACGAAGATTGCCTCCATATCGTCCATATCTTGCAACATCCAACATGTTTCCCAACAACAACAATGTCAATTCAGACAATGGTCAAACCTCCAAACAAGAGCTTTTCGCAACTGATGGCTGGCAGATAGAGTAAATCGATAATGCAGTCTACCCAATAATATCATCCATCGAATGGATGCCAAATTGATTCGGAAGCCAAAACATTCGGAGCCATTGTGGCATTGTTCAGCTTGAAATCCAACAAGAAACTTCCTGCGGAGATGCAACGAGAAACGCACTTCTGAACCTTTCAAGAGAGAGTGCAATAGGTTGAGGATTATGTTCAGAGGGAAAATACTGGGGCAAGAAAGCATGTTGCAAACGCGGAGGCAGCAGTTCAGAAACAGCAGGACAATATGAAGTATGCTGACATCGCGGGATTGTCGAACAGCATTCCGGAAAAGCCATTTGAGAAGATGGTGGTTGCTATCGGTGACAGTCTGAGTGATGTTGCAATTTCTGACAATGGGCAGGATGAGGAAGATAAGATTTAGAGCCAGAGCAGGGCAAGCTGAGCGAAGATGATGTACCCGACTGGGTGATAGGCACAATCACCAAAGCAGAACAGCAGCACATGTAGAGGTGTAGGCAGAAACCAATAAAGCGTGCCGAATTGACACAACCGGGAAGGGAGGATGCAGCTGAGTAATTCAGAGATACATATTAGAAATGCATCACATCCGACTTGAGGGTTCAGCACTTCGTTATACCGCAAACAGGTGATGACACTACACCACCTGGACTAAAAACATTTGGGGAGCTGATGAAGCGTCTTAGATTTGTCTGTGGAATGTGGCAAATGCGGCCAAGGTCTTCTTGGCCAGGGGGTAGTCACAGTAGACTAGGTTCAGAGAAGATGCATTCGAACACCAGCATATCCAGTCTCAAGCCCCCCACTGAGTCCCATTTGTCACCTTTGCTGAATGCTATGTCATTTGAAGCAGTATGCTTTTACCGGTGCATTTAGATTTTACCTAATCAACAATAAGAATTCTAATTGGGATGAAATAATGGTGCGGCATCCCGAGTCTACGGAGGATTAGATAGGTTACCTGTCATTTTTGATGTCACCTATCTGTGAAAGGCAATGTGTATACCTAATTTGCTACTTGTCAGCTTTGTCTTGAATTCAATGATGAAATTGTGAAACACAATACTTCGTTGGTGCATGTACAAGGGACGAACGCACCATGGGAAATTTGTACAATTTAAATCAGGGGGAAAAAAAGCTGTCATGGGTGCATTCAATCTCCAAGCGAGAGTTAACCTACAAAGCAAAAGCTATAACAGTGACAAAATATATTGACATAATTGCCTTGAGTGATGTCATAATTGTCATAGAAAGAGTGGTCAGTGGTCTTGACCAATCTGTGTAAAAGACGCACGCTATGCCGTATTCATGCCTCTGTCAAACTGCAACACTCTTTGCACAAACCTTGTGCACATGGTTAAGACATGTGAAATGCGTTATGGTATGTGATCGAATTCTTTGAGAAGGACCAGGATATCGAATGATACAGAAGTCCAGCGAAATTTACCAACAACTAGTGAAATAATCTAGCTGGCGCAAATTTGCCAGCTGGAACCGTGAGAATGTGATAGAGCCACGTCATCTCTGACTCAGATATGGTGGGTAACAGATGATCAGATATGGAGAGGTAACAAAACTCCTGGATGCAAACAATAATACACACAAACCAAATATTGGATGTCAATAATCAGTATATGATTCGTTGCATACATTTAGTGAGTGTACAAAGGCTGTTTGGATAGGATCGATGTGAGCATCAACAGAGTGTCAATGATTGGTAGTGTTTCACATTCGGCCTTCAAAGGACTGCGTTGTCACATCCTTCTGAAGTCAATGGATTTGTTTGAGTTGTATTGCACAAGGCAATCTAAATACTGATTTTCAAATTCTAAAATCACCCTCAATGGATCATTAACAGAGCGTCAACAATTTTTGGTATTGCATCATGGAAATCCCAAAGTGCTGAGCGCAGACATTAACTCCTAATCCAACCATCCGATTCCTTTCTAGCGAACAAGGTTACGGCAACATCACAACTATGTTCTTAACAATGGGTATCACCAGAGCACCGATGACTTGGGGCTATACATTATAGACAATTCAGGGGCTGTATGGCAATGTTAATCAATAATCGAGGTATTGGTTGCCTGTCTTGGCAAAATTCAATGTGACAACCTTGCTACATTGTCCTAAAAGGAATGTCAATATAGTGTGAATGACTGAAGGTCTTGCATCTTGGACAATGCATCGGCTTTGCGGGGACATCAAGCCATATTTGAACTATCAGCCACATTACTTGTTGAAAATAGTTGGGATAACATGACTACTATGTCTCCGAAATGAGTGTCAACAGAGTGTCAACAACTGCGGGCTGAATATTGTAGCAAATTCAAAGGCTGTACGGTGATATCGACCCCTAAGCAAACTATCTGCTACCTTTCTGGTCAAAAATGCTATAGACAACATCATCACTATTCACTTGGAATCAGCCTCTGTGTAGCATCAACAATTTTAGGCCTTGCATTGTTGAATACCAAGTGGCTGGGTGACTTTGTTGATCAATAATTGAAAAATTGCCTGCCTAACAAAGCAAAAATGAATGCAACAAGATTGCAACCCTGTCTCAAAATGAGTGTTAATGGAGCATCAATGATTTATGACTTACAATCCCAGATAATCCAATCGCACTGGAACGCAGATGACCTACAAATAATCTTTCAGCAGCCAAGAGTGGCAAAAATGCTATTAATGATATCGCATCTGTCTCGTACAAAGGAGCACCCACACACCATTGACCTATTTGGTGGAGGCTCAGAATACGACCTATCAATGAAAACCAGTGTGCTATCCCTCAGTCGAGTTTCACACTGTTAGTCTTTGCAATCTTTCCTTGTAAACAACTTCACAAATATGCATGGAATGTCTCACCGATATGATTTGTTTGCTTGTAGTGGTAGAGTCAATATATAAGTACCTGCAGGCTGTTTTACTGTATCGTAACTTTCACCTGTCTCTTGAGTCAGATTACCCAACTTTCCAATACAACCATCCATGTCAGATTCAATATCTTTGAACCCCTGATTACTTGAGGTTATGATCTCTTCCAAAAATGAAAGTGTCTTTATTTGTGATTTGAACCACCTGACATTACAAATTATCTTCGATACTTAGTCGGCTTCAATAAATGAAGCTTCCAAGCGGCCCATTGATTGGTGTAATTCTAGACATTCATCATCTTGGAGATTCTATTTAGATTGTGTAATTGAAGAGACCAGCAGCCCTGGCATCATATGTATCGTTTGTCCTCAAGTTCTTGACCATCTACGAGAACCTCGCACCAGCTGAATGGGAAACATTTGATGGCACAAGCTGACATTGTTAAGTTCAACGAATTGACACAGTCAGATGTAACTGAATTTACTAGTTCGACGGTCGATGGAACAGCTTTAGCCATCCTGAAGAGGCAAGGAAGGCGAGGAATCACAATTGTAGGTTCCCAGAAGAAAATCAGATTTGACATTCAGATTGATCCATATTGATTAAAATGACAGACAAATCCTTTGAAACTGGCAGCTAGGGACTTTGAAACTACCAAATTTCAACAAAATACATAGAATTGATACCTTATATCAGCATCATTTCAGCCTATATTCCAGGGAACGCTAAATGAAATCTTGAGCTATGACAGTCGTATATGTTAATATTCAATCATCTATTGTGCCTGTCCACTATGGCCCTGTGCAATATTAGCGGCATGGAATTTGCACACACTGTGGATGACTTTAACAAGCCATTGACATCACGAAATAAAGTTAGTTTCACTTTGGACTGCTGGACATCAACAACCATGTGACATCAGTCATTGCTTACTAGAAGGATTGATATACCTCTTTGCATGAAGTTCAACTCATGTTCCAGTATGTTGATTTTTTGATCTTTTCCCATTTTGAAAGCTGAATGAGGATGATAGGTCAAGGCCCAACATACTAGAGCAAGACTGGCCATACATTTGAAGAATGTGCTTGGTGATGTAGCCCAAACCACCGGCCGTTTGCTTGGTATTACGATGGATAACGCTTCCTCACCTTACTCCATGACATGGAAGCTGCATTCAACAATTGAGGCCTCAGGAGTTGTGTTGTCTGCATTGAGGAACTACATACCGTGCATGGCACATGTCATACTGCAGTCTTTGATTGCATCCATGAGCCGTCTCGGTGTAAGAGGCCAGAACATGTCTTGGAAAGGCCCTTGGGGCGCTAAGCAATTTGGAGAGAATGACAGCGTAGACTTTGGGAACAGTCAAACACTTCGAAAAGATGGCAATGCTAGAATCAACTAGGTGTAAGTCATCAGACCAGGTTTAGCAACGATTATTGAGCAAGTATGTATTTGATTATGTATTGATAGTGTCAAAAATGGCCATCTTATGACCGAGAATACTTGTTTGATTGATTACACTGTGACCGTGTTGGCGAAATGACATCATTGACTGTCAAAAAGTCAAGGTCCGCTTCATGGTACTTCGGATTATGGATGTGAACACACATTGGAAATGTACTCTGGAGTTATTCAAGCAGGCCAACCGATTATGGGAATTCAGATGTGAGTGTTATCAAAATCCTATATACAATGATTACCGGGCAATGTTCACAACACAAGTTGAATGGACGATTGTACTGTATGACTTGAAAGTCTGGAGGACATTCTGAGATTGGACCTTGTGGATGTCGCATCGGCATACAGTCACATTGCATCTTGTTATCACAGTGTACAATGAAGTCTTCTATCACATGGACGGTATGATGCGAGATTTCACAAACAAGAAAACTTCATGGAAAGATGACTTGTTCTTTGCTGTGAAGTTAGCTCTACACAAGTTGTCCAAGTATTATGCTAAAGTGACTCAAACGACGGGCATGCTTCTCATTTCTCCACATGTCCTTCATTATTTCTGCAAGTTGCGATCTTTTAGGAAGTGGGACAATGGAATGCATATCAATCATGAGGATGAGACATCCTATACTACCCAATACCAAGAGGCCTTTGTCAAGTTAATGGTGAATGAATACTGTACCAAACATCACCAGGTACCAGTCAATAAACTTGATAGCCAACAGTGCACCAATCTTATCCACACTCCAAAGTCTTCAGGATTCTGACAATTATACTTCGATCCATATCATTTGTCAAGCAATGATGAAGAAGTCTACACGCTTTACAATGTGGCTGAAATTACAGCTGGACAAAGTGATGGTGCTGTCCGCTTGTTCACTGCGCCCAGACTGTATTTGAATGCACTGCCTCAAGCACCAAGCAACCGGGGGTAAATTAATCCAAATCTGGATAATTCTCACTCGGACCAAATGGAGATTAGCAGTACAGTTTGGCTACTGGACATAAACCACTGGTGTCATCCACAGGAGGAAACGCGCTGGCAGTACGTCAATCTCTCCAATGTAAAGTACGACATATACTTTATGATACCACATCATGTGAGAGTGAATGCCATTTTTTCCCTAGGATATGATGATATAGGCTGGAGGCACTCGAAAACCACAGGCGGGTCCTTTCGCAAAGAAGAGGTTCTCAGTCTGTTCATTCAAACCAATGACGGGATATGAGTAGTCACTGACCCATTATTAGATACAACAAACACAGAAAATGACTCGGAAATGAAGAACGCAGTGGAGGTAATCCAACTGTCCAGAATGGCCAAGTTGATGGCTTTTTGGAGATTTGGCAGGGAAGCCAACATCTATGTGCTACACAGATGGAATCTTGTACTTAAAACAAGCAGATGCCTGCCATGGACATAATTTGGACACCGAAGACATCATCGAAGCATTCTGGTTACTCGTTCAACATGATGGTGCAGCTGCATCCAAATTGTCAGAAAGATCTCCTTTGCCACCAAGTTTGTCTGCAAAGGACATCCCTGGAGCACAAACTTAAATTTTAAATGTCATTTGAATCCAAATAATCAACAGCCATCCATTGAAGAGTGATACGGATATAGCATCTGAATATATTAGAACTCTGATAATTGGCTTTACAAACATGGGGAGGTCGAAAATACAAAATACAGCAATCACGATAGATTGGCAGATGTTGAATTTGATATGCAGCAAGACCTTAACATTGAGGATCCAGAATGCCCAAAGAAGCGGGATATGAGGGCCATGACAAATGTTCACTGATTGATTCAGCCTTCATAGCAGTCAAAGAGTCAGGCTGAACAGCCGGAGGTCATGGTCAATGCAATCAAAACGAGCACGAGTGAGGGCCTGATAAAAAAGCAAGAAAGAATGCCTAAATGTTTCAACAGCTTCTTTATATATCTTGACTTGGAGTGTTAGTTAGAGATATATTATAGGCCAATGGTGAGAAGTTGCTTGTGATTATGGGTTGATAATCTGAGGTATAGCAGGCGCAATGCAGCTTTTGGCAAGAGATATAAATGTTAGTCCTGTGAGAGTGACCAGTGCAAGAATGTTACTGCGCTCAGCGATGCCACAAGGCAAAGTTTCAATCTAGTAAAACGACTATCAATAAGTTCAAATTATGATGAAAGCTATTGTCCATGGCAATAGATGTTGAATTGAAAATACAGTACACTGAGCATCAACGGAGCATCAACGACTTGTGGTCTTGGAAGTATGGTAATTGAACAGTTCTTTTGTCAATGTTATACATAACCGCTGTATTGGCAGCGTTAATTTGCAAAAGAGATAGCCAGACAGTTACCGCCCCATTCTGAAAATGAGTTCTGAATGTGGCATCAATGGAGAGTCAAAGATTTTTAGCATCGCATCTTGGCTAATTTATGTTCGGATTTGTTACAGTTATCCAATCATCAGTTATTGGCAACCTTTACTGGGTAAACCTACTGCGACATATTCCTTGCTGCATGCTGATATTGATCGTCAATGGAACATCAATGATTGTCACCTTGGCATCTTCGCTAATTTTTATTCCAATTGGTTGCAGACATCAATCAATAAGATATTGGCAGCCTTTACTGGGTGAAACAACAGCGCAATGCTCACTGGCACATGGTCAAAATAAGCGTCCACCGAGCCCCAACAGTTTCAGTTGTTGCTGATTTGGTAATCAAGGCTTTGCACTGATCTTCATGTTAATAACGGAATTCTTTACTGCCATGTTGGGCAAACATACAATATATCAAAGATCAAACACCAATTTCAAATTACTCTATGTTGCAAGCTGCAAAGCATGTGAAAACACATTATTGGTTGTTGAAAATGCATTTGTGATAAGATTCAATTAACAAACTCCAAAAACAATGTGTTTATTTGAATCTGTAGAGGGACACGCTGGGCGACCTGCTGTCAACCCACCCAATTCAGATGGGTTGGGAGTTTACCATCAAACTGTACCCTAGTTGACTTTGCAGGTGTATTGGTAACCCGGACCACGAGTTTGGCTAGAGTTCAGTTGAGACTTGGATACAATGCGAAGCAACGGTGCAGAACAGTTGCTAACACTACTAATCACAGCCATGGGATACATTTCGGACACTGAAGAAATCATGAAGGTATCCTAATCATGCTATCAACTTGATGGTGCAGCTGGATTCAAATTGTCAGAGAGATCCCCTTTGCAACCACCGTTGTCTGCATAGAACCTTCCCGGAGGACAAACTCAAATAATAAATGTCCACTAAATCCCCAGGATCAGCCATAATCCAGTCCAAAGTGCTGAGGATTGGGCACTTTAAAGAATTTCCTACACTGAAGATTGGCTTAACTGCAATCGGGAGTTATATATTGCAAATACCAGCGATGACTATTGTATGGTAGAAAGTGAATCTGATATGTCGCAAGGCGATAGCATTGAGGATGCGGGATTCAAAGAGTTGCAGAATGTTTGCTGTCCACCAAATGATCCCGGATTGATTCAGCCTATACGAAAGTCAATGAGACATGCGAAAACGGTTTTAATCACACTCAATGCATCAGAAATAGGGAGGAACAAGTGAGTGCAGAAAAAGTAGGACAGAATACATCAATTTTTCATCAGCTTTATTAAATGTCTTGACTACATCTTTCAGGTAGAAATATATTATGGGTGAATGGTGAGCAGGTGCTTGTGAATATCAGTTGATAATCAGATGTATAGCAGGCACAATAAAGCTTTTGACAAGACAGATAAATTTCAGTCCTGGGTGAGTGAATAGTACCAGAATGTTACTGTGGTTGACTTTGCAACAGGGCCAAGTCTCAATCTGTTAGAAAGACTATAAAGAAGTTCAAATCATGATGAAAACTATGGTCAATGGCAGCAGATGGTGAATTGAAAATACTGAGTAATCAGCATCAACAAAGGGTTAACGATTTGTTGTTTGGAAAGTACAGTATTCAATTAGTGCATTGGTCGCCATTATGTATAACCAATCTATCGCCAGTGTTTGTCAGCAACAGAGATACCAATACAGTCACCGCCCCATTGTGAGTACGAACGTTACCTGAGCATCAATGATTTGTAGGTTCCCATCTTGGCTAATTAATGTTCCGATTGGTTGCACACATCCATTTATTAGATATTCACAGCCTTTACTGGAAATTGAACAGCGAAATGCTCCCTGGTACATCCTGCAAATAAGCGTCAACAAAGCATCAACAGTTGACGTTATTGTTGTGACAAACCGGTTGACACGATTGATTGATTGAGTCTAAGTCCAAGATGACATACAGCACATATAGTGGCTGCAAGTCCTATCTCACAGCAACCTGATATCGTACTCAACCAAGACTCGGTCTTACACTCCTTCAGGGCGTTATCACGTCCGTCTAACACTAAGCCATTGAAAAAGAGACAGACAACAGACAGAAGATAGAAGACAGAAGCCAAACCATGCCATGGCCTAAGCTCCTGCCAAATGACCATTCTCCTACTGATACCATTGGAGGTGTCAATCATATGCCTATTCATAAGCTTGGTAGTCGACTGAGCTATCGGCTACAACTGTCTTAACTTCGAGTCAACCGCGCCTTCAAAGATAACAAACATCTCTGTTGGCTGGTGATGGTGTTTGAAAATATATATAAACCTGCAGTTCTTGCCGTGTACTGTATCGAAGGTACTGTGCCAAAGGGCTGGAGTGTCGTTGATTGCTGTAGGTAGCCTCTCCGTCCCAATGATAGGTTGTGCTGTCAGTGTCGAAATTGGAGAGGCTTCTCCGTGGAGATGTTGACTTCCGCTCCACAAACGAAGTGGAAATGTTGATCCTCATTTCCTTTTAAATACATGTTCTTATAGCCTGTTGTACAGTGGCGGATGATCGAGTAGTGGAGTGTGTACCTGCGTATGTGAAGATGTGTCTGTATCGGTATTGCAACTGACGTAACCTGCTGTACGGAAGTGCAACTAAATTGGTGACGCTTCTCGGTGGCGATGTTAGCTTCCACTAGACAAACGAAGTGGAATTGTTGAGCATAGCCGATTCCATTGCGGATGCTAGTTAAGCCGACAATGTTTCGCTGTACGTGTGATTGTCGAAATTGGAGACACTTCTCCATAGCTGCAATCTGAATTGGCGGCGCTTCTCCGTAGGTCGCTCTTCCGTCTCAGTGCACGTTTGGACAATCATTACTGTACATCGTGGAATCCCGTGCGCGGTCTCCAGGGTGGAGGAGCGGCTGTTGCCATTGAAATTTTGGGGTGAAGGTACACATTGTACAGCTTGGAACAAAGCTTCCTCGGCCTCACAGTAGAGGAGTCCACAAACTTCGCGGATTCATGGCCACATTTGCCACCGCCTGTCTCTCGAGTGTTTCACAAATCACACACCCCGGGTATTCTAAAAAAAGTCTTGGCAAAACGGAAATCGCAAAATAAGTCGTCAACCACAGCAATAATCGTCAAAAGGACACCGGAAATCGATTCCTAGCATCGAATTGACCGCGGCACGACACTCCCGGCGCCTCCGGAGCATCGGAAGAGGGTGGGCATTTCGCCAACGGTCCGAGCACGCGTCCACAACACAACGACCAAGCCAGGAACGATGGCGACCACGGGGAAAGAGAGCCCCACCGGGACAGCAGATGAGGGGATCAGAGGACCAGCTCAGAGAGGAAACACGAATGTGGAGGGAGCTGCAGGTGTAGTAGTGGCGAATGGCACTCCCGGCGACGCGTTGATGACACGCGTCGCCCATACTATCACGAGCGCGACCGCAGCTGAGCCGCTGGAGCGCAACAGAAATGGGAAGATACTGAGGAGCGAGAGCCTGGAGGTTTCGATGGCTCCGGGGGACTGGAGGAGCCGCATGGAGAGGACGGTTCGACAGCAGGCACAGGAGCTGGCGCAGCTGCTCCGAACAGCCAGGCAATTAACAAACTTGTTCGAAGCTCACGCAGTACGCGAAGAGGTACAATGGGCAGGAGTGAAGGCGTGGATGGAAGAGAGAGAGGAGAAATGGGAGTTCCGCCATGAGGAGAGTGTGCTGTTGGCAGCAGGCATCTCAAACATGGTTGCGGAGATCACAAACGAAAAAAGGAGGGACGTCCAGAGGGAGATGCAGCAAGCGAAGGGAATCACAGATATGGACTTGGAAATAAATCCGGATGCGATGGAGGAAGTCCAGATACTGACGGAGAAAGTCATGAGTGAGGAGATGAACGCACAGAGACCACAGATGGAGGCCTCAAGGCATGCACCGATGATTCACCCAGGGGGAAAGGCCACGGCAATCACAACAGCGGTACCGATTGTCACGAGCACACCGCGAGCGATTCAGTTGAAAGGTCGAGACAAACCGACATTGATCGCTCCACCGAAGAAGAACGGCAATGCACCGAGCAATGCGCCCAAGGGCCCGAGCAATGGGGCCAAGGCGGGAAAGGAGCCGGAGAGCAAGCAGCCGAAGCAACAACAACGACAGCAACAGCGACAGCAACATCCGATGAAACCGACCTATGCTGAGAAAGCGGCAATGTCGGCCAAAGGACAAAATAAAACGGAAGTGGATTTCCAAGTTGTCGAAAGAAGAAAGAAGAACAAGGAGGAGGAGAAGAACGAAGCGGACAACATGAAATTCATCCCCAATAACAAAAACACGATGGAGAACAGGAGAGTGATGTTCAGGAGGAGCAATGCACTCCCACACTCACAGAAGAAGGACGTGGAGATCGTGTCAGCGATCAACATTGCTTTACATGCGGCAGGTACCCCGTGTCACATTAGGATGACAGACATCAGAACCAACGTTAGAGGAACGATCACGGCCCTAGCCGGCCCCAATGCATCAGCAGACATGTTGGTGGCATGGAAAGAGGTAGTGGTAAAAGCAGCCAGGCGCATCGATCAGGGGATCATCGACATTGAGAAAAATGAGACCCGGGAGAAAGTGAAGATGCATGGGATCAGTTTCGACCAATATGCAGCACGGAAGTCAGGAGGCCCAGAAAAACTCAGGTGAGAAATTCAGGCGGACAACGAAGGAGTAGTTATTCCGATGGCTATTAATTGGTTAGAGTGACACGCGGACGTAAAGGTGAAGAGGAAGAGCGGGGAGAAGCAGGCAACATCAGTGGTCTTCTTGATCAAAGGGAAGAAGATGGCACAGAAGTGCTTAGAGAAAGGATTAAGGGCGGCGGGAGTGTGGTATGAAGTGGAGAGATACATTCGCGCTGGACCAGATACTTTTTGCGAAAGCGGCTGCGGGTGGGGACACCATGTTTCGAAGTGCGGCAGACTGGCGATGGTGCGGTGCATGCTGTGCGCCGGAACACACAAAACGGAAGATCACGAGTGTGATGTAGTGGGATGCAAGGCCAGGAAGGGCCAGAATTGCACACAAAACAACGACAAATGCGCCAACTGCAAAGGACACCACATCGCGAAGAGCAATGTGTGCCCCAAAAAACAGGAGGCAATCCAGAAGGCTAAAGAGGAGAGGACTAATTGGAGAGAGAGAGTCAGAGGAGGAAAGAACATTTCCCAAAGCCAAGAAGTACCGAAGGAAAAGGAGGATGGGGCCCCAGCCACAGTGGAAGCAGAGAAGAAGACAGGAGAAAGCCAACCCGACAAAGGACAAGGCAAAGAGGAGATCCAAGTTGCGGCAACGCATCAGGGGTCAGAAGAGTCCATCCCCGAGACGCAATGGGAAAAGTCCTTCAAGCAAATTGCGGGAAGGCGAAGGATAGTACTTTCCTGGCGCTAGAAAAGGGTGTGGAAAGAGGGGCAGATTTGGTGGTAATGCAAGAGCCGTATCAGGGAAAAGGGAAACAGGAGGAGTACCTAATTAGCCATCCGGCTTTCAGACTGATAAGAGGGAAGAGAACCATGACAGCAGTGAGAGTGGACACGACAGTTGTGGTCGACGAATTAGGTGACTTTGGAGGCCAAGGGGACGTACAGGCTTTTGACGTCACCAACAAGAGAGGAGTCAAGGTCAGAATCGTCAATGTCTATGACCAAACACTCCAACAAGATAACGACAGACCATCAGTCCGACCAGCCAGGGAGGCGAGATGGGACAAAATGATCGCCAAGGGCAATGTGGTAGTCTGTCGGGATTTCAACGCTCACAGCCCATGGTGGAACAGCGGGTGCAGTCAAAGAAGGAGCGCTAGCTTCTTGGAAAACCTCATTTTAAAACACGATCTAGAAAGAATCAACGATGGTCAGCCGACCAGAGTTGCATGGAAAAACATCGAGCTGATCGAGTCGATAATTGATGTCACGCTAGTGAGAGGGGGTGAGGTGACGAATGCTTCGGCGAGAACAATGTCAGAGGACGAAGAAGATATTGGGTCGGACCATAAGATGATCGAAATAGAGTGGGGGAGAAATCGGAGGATGGTACGAACCACGATGTGATTGCGTGGAACATTGACGAAATTGAAGAGGAGAACTTAAAGGAGATGAAGAAGAGCTGGGGCGAATGGAGCAGAAGCAGGAAGACTTTGTCGGAAGAAAGCACAATCCAAGAGCTGGAGGACGAAGCGAAGGTGATAAAAAACGAAGTCACCAGGGTGCTGAGTGAGACGGCAAAGCAAGTCAGAATATGTGCAAGATCCAAGAAGTGGTGGAATGCCAGGATAGCGGAGAACAGGAAAATCTTGGGGTTCATGAATAGAGAAAGAAGAGGAGGCAGATCCAACCACGCATCCGTCAAGGCAGCAAGGAAGGAACTGCGAAAAGCAATCAGAGTGAGCAAGCGAGAGTGCTGGAACACCTTTGTGCAAGAGGCGGAAGGAGACAAGGTGTAGAGGGCGCAAAAGTATACTGGAAAACAGGGAGAACTTACGGTTAAGGCTCTGCAGAAATGAGAAGGGGGGTTGGCGACTTCCTGGAGCGAAAAAGCGGAGCTGATAAAAGAGGTTGGGTTCCCAAAACCATTGGCAGGAATGAAGAAGAAGGGGAAGGAGGAGGGGGGAGAGACCTACCTGGAGATCAACGAAGAAGAGGTCAAGGAAGCTAACTATACACAGAGCGTCAAGAAAGCGCCAGGACCGGACAAAATTAACTTCAAGATAATAAAACTGCTGTGGGAGTGGGATACAAGCCGAATAGTAGCCATAGTGAAAACGACAATACGGTTAGGACATTATCCGAAAGAATGGATGACGGTCACAGGAGTAGTGATACCCAAGCCGGGAAAGCCAGATTATCATCAAGCGAAGGCGTATAGGGTCTTCGCACTCGAGAAATGCTGAGGAAAGATGGTCGAGAAAGTGGTGGCAAAGTGAATCTCAGAGGAGTGCGAGAGGAGAGGAACTGGTACACGACGGCCAGTTTGGATGCAGAAAAAGAAGATCAGCGGTTGATGCGGTGGGAATGATGGTGACGAGAGTGCAAGAAGCGTGGAGGAGGGAGAACATCGCCTCAGCCATACTGATGGACGTCAAGGGAGCCTTCGCGAGCGTCGCGAAAGGGAACTTGATCCAGATAATGGAAGACATGAAATTTGAAGCGGACCTATGCAGGTGGGTGGAGAGCTTCATGTCTGACAGAACAGTAAAAATAAAGATGGACGGAAGGACGGGGGAAGTGATGGATGTCGAAACAGGAGTACCTCAGGGATCCCCGACTTCACCGATTCTGTTCGCAATATACATCGCCGGCCTCTTCACAAAAGCAGAAACAGAAGCGCCGGAAGTCACAACGTTATCCTTCGTGGACGATGTCGCCTGGGTGGTGGAAGGGAAGGACATCGACCAGTGCACAAGCCACATGCGAAGATGTGCAAGGAGAGCTACACAGTGGGCGGAGATGAACGCCGTCCAGTTCGACATAGCGAAAACAGAAGCAGTCTTGTTCTCGAAGAAAAGGAACCACCAAGGAAGTAAGGTCAGGATGAGGATCCAGGTGGACGAGAACAACTTGATATCTTTCAATTCGAAACCGACGAGATGGCGAGGGGTGTGGATGGACAGAAAATTGAACTTCCAACACCACCACGAAGTCGTCATGACCAAAGCAAAGAAGGGGCAGGGGAGAATCAAAGAAATAACCGGAAGACTCGGACTCAGACCAGAAAATTCAAAGAAGGTCCAGATTGCTGCAGTTCAGTCCGTGGCGTTGAATGGGTCAGAACTGTTGTGGGACGGACAGATAGGACACGAACACGAACTCCAAAAACTGGTCAATGAATCGGCAAGAAGGGTTACTGGAATGTTCAAGTCAACACTGACAGTTCTGTTACTTAAGGAAGCAGGACTGAGACCGGCGATATCACTACTCAACAATCGAAGGAGACGATTCCCCAAAAGATTAGCCGAAATGCCAGACCAGGCAGGAGGAGGGGCGTTGGTGGAGGGAGAGTCAACGCTGGCAGTAAGGCTGAGAAAAGACTTAGGGGTAGAAGGGAAGAGAGAAACGAACTGCTTACCCATCAATCCACAGAGAGCAGAAGCGAAAGTGTACGTCCTGAAAAAGAAGGAAGCGCTGAAGGTCGTTCAAATAACAGACGAAGGCCTAATTCTTTGGACGGACGTATCAAGGCTAGAAGACGGAAGAGTCGGGTGTGCCGTGCCATGGAAGGAAGGTGAAGAGAATTGGGAAGAGGAGCGACACTACTTGGGAAAGAAGAAAGAAGTTTTCGACGCTGAAGTATACGCCATCGAAAGGGGCCTACCGAAAGCGGCAGAAATGCTACCCACGACAGGAGATTCGAAGGTGGTTAGCTTTTAGGACTCAGTCACTGCAATACAACGGGTGCAAGACGACAAGCTAGGCCCTGGACAGCGGATGGCCAAAAACGCGGTTGAGTGGAAGGACAAAATCGTGGGAAAGGGAGTGGAAATAGAGTACCGGTGGGTACCATCTCACGAAGGGGTTGAAGGAAATGAAAAGCCGATGAACAAGCGAAAGCAGCCACGGAAACAGTGGAGGGCACGCTGGAGCTTGTGAAAGGATACAAAGGATGGTTGATGGCAAAGGTGCAGAGAAGGGTCACAGAAGCCAAGTGGAGCGAAACTGAAAAGTGGTGGAAGGCAAAGTTCAACGGCAAAAAGGGGGGTACAGAATGAATGAAAAGAGGAGGATGAGCAAGCTGTTGGGCGAAACCAAGAAAAGCGTCGCGGGAAGGTTTCTCCAGTTAAAAGTGGGACACGCGCTAACAGGAGTTTATCTGGAACGCATTGAGAAGAAAGAAAGCAAAGAGTGCTGGTGGTGTGGACACTCGACGCAGACAGTAGACCACTTGTTCAAGTGATGCAAGAAGTGGAGGCGGCAGCAGGATACTCTGTGGGAGAAGTTGCGGAAGAAGTGTAAGATGAAGGAGAGAGGCAGAGTGCCGATGGCGCAGGTGTTCGATACGGAAGAAGCAGAAAATGCAATGTTGAAGTTTTTAACGGATACCGATGTCGGAAGAGTTGCGAAGGCTTAGGCAGGGGATCGGCGGGCAGGGAATGAGGAGGGTGGAATGAGGAAGGAAGGGGGAAAGATGTGTTCAGTTCAAAGAGAAGGGAAGAAGGAGAAAGGGATGATACGACTTTGCTCAAAGAGACAAGAAGGGACACCTGACGGTCACACTGGAGAAGTATCTAGGAAAAGGCTTAGAATATGTCATGGCCACAAGCGGCCGAATACAGTATGATTCAAACAAACCCCGGGTATTCTTCTGGCGGAACAACCGCATGGCTCCCCGGAGGTTTCGTGAATTTCTACCAATATCTCCCATGTATTCTTGGTCCATTACCCGCCTACTTCTTACAGACTATCCAAATACCATACTGTATGTCGATCTGCTTGGCTGGCCACAGGTTGACCTGTTATGAAATCACATCAAACACAATCCGATGTAGACCCGAAATCATCCTGCACTCCTGCCACACTGCCCTCCGTCCTTGTCCCAAGCATGTGAACTCAACATGTTGTTTGGTTGCTGGAATATCGTATACCGGTAGCACTCAACACTGTGGCCATCGCAACCATTGCAGCTCTCAATGCGGTTGAGTGAGATTTGTTTGGGAGGAAGCTTCTGTGTCCTGAGCATTATTGAATCGCCATGCTGAGTCTGTAGATGTCCTGGTCCTGGATGCGTTCGCAACGAATCCTGGACCCTGCTGACTCGCTCGTATGGTGGTTCGTGTTTTGACTGTTGTCGCTTGATAGTTACTAAAAATGGTATTCCGATCGTGGTCACACCTGGGCTCATATCCTGTTGTGACGAACCTGTCGAGGTGATTGATTGATTTGGTCTAATTGTATGATGACACTTACCATCTACAGAAGCTGCCAGCCCTCAACCACAGCCACATGGTAACGTACTCAACAAAGACTCGGTCTGAGAGTTGTCACATATTTCGTAATCAAGGCATCGAGCGAGTCTTCCCGTTGATAACAGAATTATTGACCAACAAAATAAGCAAAAATACAATATATCAAAGGTCAAATACCGATTACAAATTGATATATATTGCAAGCTGGACAGCAGGTAAAAAACATATTTTGGTTGTTGAAAACGCGATTTTCATAAGATACTATTAACAAACTCCATTCACAAAAGCTTTATTTCACTATATAGATGGACCTGCTGGGCGATCGGCTGACAACCGGCCAATTGCAGGCGTGTTGGGTGATTATGAATGAATTGTACCCAACATGATTGCTTGGGTGTATCGACATCACAGACAGCCAATTAGGCAACAGCTCGGTTCGGACCCGGACCCGGACCCGAAGTGACCGTCCGAACTATTGCTAACACCATATACTCCTCAGGACTGTCCACTTCTTTTGAGTATCATCTTCCACTCCTACTCCACACTAGAGAATAATAGATAAACAAGCATTCCACCCTACTGATCGCAACGGTGCCAGACCGTCACTTCTGATCTATGTCCGGGTCGGAACTGAACTGTTGCCCAATTGGCTGTCCAAGCCATCAATAAACCCAAACTGTCATTTCGGGTACGGTTCAATGGACATCTTCCTACCTGCCTGAATTGGTCAGGTTCTCTGTGTGTTCCCTTGTGGGTACATCTGTAAATACATGTACCACACTTGCCTTTGCTATTTGAGCTATTTGAGAATAGTACTTAATCAAAATGTATTATTTGACATTCAGTGATCAAGTTTTGCACGTTTTGCAGGCTGTGAAATTGATAACATTTGAATTCATGTTTTTGCTTTACTACTTAGTATTTTTGACCAAGAAGAAGGTCAATAGTTCAATTATAAGTTCAAATATCCATGTGATGCCTTCATTACCCAATATGCATCTTGAGTCATTCTTGACCCTCAGTTGACCCTCAGTTGACAGTCAATTTCAGAATGGGGACATGACCATATCACTTTGCCTTTTGCCAATAATAGATGGCAATACATTGGTTAAGGATAACAGTAAGCAAATCACATACCAATTACCTTATTCAAAAGGCCAAATTTCATTGAGGGTGCACCGAAGATGACGTGGAGCAAGAGGCGGCATGGTGTCAGGATTCGATATGCAGGGTTCTCAATGCCACCACAAAGAAGATCAGGATCTGCACCAAGTCAAAGAGGTGGTGGAACGCCGATATCAGAGAATGAACGTAAGTGATCAGAATCGAATGACGGAGCAGATGGTTCTCAGCGGAGGTCACCTGCGTAATGGCAGAACTCCAGAAGTTGATTCGGCTGTCCAAGAGAACAATGTGGGGTAACTACTTGCAGAAACTCAGCGGAGCGGAGAAATGGAGTGCAGCAAAATACACCAACCCTCAGGCAGCCATGACTGTGGAGTCTGAACGAGCCCTATATTGATAATTAGTGAATAAGGAAAAGGCCCAGACAAGCTGTCTTTCGGTGCTATACGGCTGCTCTGGAAGTGTGACAAAGAGAGGATCATGGGGCTAAACAAGGTTGCTTTCCAACCGGGAAGACACCCTGCCGTATGGAAGCAGGCCAGCAGGGTGGAAATTCGCAAGCCTGGCAAAGACAATTATATGCAGCTGAAGGCATATCACTCCATGTCACTGATGAGTTGCATGGGAAAGGTGGACAAGGAAGCAGTCGCGGAACTGCTGTCAGTGGAGGCCCAGATAACAGGCCAACTGGGGGACTGACATTTCGGGAGCAGTAAAGTACATTCAGTCATCAATGCAGTAGCCATTATTGTCAACAGAGCCCACGCAGCATGGACAAATGGTAACATCACTGGCGTACTACTCATGGACATTAAGGCAGCCTTCCCAAGAGTGCCAACAGGAAGACTGCTCAACTTAAAGAAGGTAAGGACAATGGACAAAGAACTTGTACGATGAGCGGAGAGCGTCCTCTCAGAGAGCACATTGGAGATCATAATAGAAGGCAAAGCCATGGAGAGACATCCGGTAGAAGCAGGCATTCCGCAGGGCTCACCCGTATTACCGATCCTCTTTGAGATCTATACTTCAGGACTGATCAAATGGGTCCAACAGTACATATCAGCATCTGAAGAACTATCCTTTGTGGATGACCTCCGCTGGCTGGCAACTAGGAGCAATGTTAACCAAGGTGTCACGATACTTGAGTAATACGCAGCGAGGAGCATCGATTGGGCCACTAGGCAAGGACTACAGTTAGACACCACAGAATCCAAAGCAGCACTGTTCACTCGCAGACATGGCCACAAGAAACACCTCCGACCAAAACTAACAGCAAGAATACATGTCAGATCCGAGCTCATACGATTCAACAACCAGGGGATACGATGCCTGGAGGTCTGGATGGACGCAGATCTGACATTCCACGAGCAGCATAATGGTTGTATACAGAAAGCCAGGGCAGCCGAAGCCAAACTCCAAACCCTTGCAAGGACGTAAGGCATTTTCCACAAAGTTCAAGAGCCGTCCAAGTCGCATGTATTCTGGTGGTAGTACTTTGTGGAAGTGAGCTCCAGTGGGATCCCAAGGAAGTATGCAGACGAGACAACCTCCAACTTCTCCTAAATCGACAAGCCAGGTGCATCCTGGGTGCGCTGTCTACAACCCCACAAGGAACTCTAATGAGAGAGTCAGCGCTGACACCTGCGTCCACAATCCTAGACAGTATAAAACAGTGATTCGAAGCGAGATTAGCAGATGCATGCAGTAGTTGATTCATGGAGCTCCACTGAAATACTTCTTCTGGCACACCGGTATCAACAGTATTTAAGAATCAGCATGAGCACAGCAGGACGACGGAGGGCATGAGATGGCCGGCTCCGGTCGCAGAGTCAGTGGTGATGACTACGATTCTGGACGACACCACTGAAAACAACAGTGCCGTACAGCTCTGGGTTCGAGAGAAAGAAGCCAAGTTCGGAGCAAGGGTCTGAATGTGGGGGACTGATGTATCGCACTCAAACGATGGCCGAGAGGGAGCTACATCAGTATGCATGCAAAGAAATCAGTGGAGGTCCCGCAGCAGGTTTCTGGGCACAGACGGTATCAAGGTCGTGGATACCAAGCAGCCGGCAATCGGCCTCGGGCGTGATGTAGCCATCAAGTACACAGACACACTGCATAGGCATGGAGTAGAGACTGATGCAGTCTTCATCGATCCACAGACCGCAATTCGAGAAATGGCAGACATGAAACAATAACCATGGCAGTGACTGGCAAGGCGGATCAACCAAACGATGTGGAGTCTCCTCACCCACGGCATCGCAACCGAGATCGACTGGGTCCCAGGACACTCCCCCATACCCGGGAACGATGGAGCAGACTGTCAGGCAAATCTAGTCCTAGACTAGTGTTAGCAACGGGTCCGGGTTACCCGGCCGCGGTCCGGTTCGGAACCGCCAAGGAACCGAACCGCCCAATCACAAACGGTTAAAACCCGGGACCGAACCGAAACCCGCCGGGTTTTGGCGGGTTTTACCTGCAGCAGAGCCTCATTTTTCATCGGCCCCAATAATCACAGCTTTTCTGCTTCAATTAAGTATTTGAGTTCTGATTGGATCGCGACATGTTATATACGTAGATTATGCAGTTTTTGACGCTCTTTCACGTCCCGGTCTCCGATTTGCGATATGATTAGTATTCGTTTAGTCGCTGTGAAATAAAGCCCATAATACGTCCAAAATCGACTGTTTTTCGCAGCGACTCAACGAATACTAATCGTATCGCAAATCGGAGACCGGGACGTGAAAGAGCGTCAAAAACTGCATAATCTACGTATATATCATGTCGCAATCAAATCACAACTCAAATACTTATTTGGAGCGATAGTTTTGGAGAAGAAACCTGCCAAAACCCGGCGGGTCCGGGTCGGTTCCGGTTCGGAACCGCTTGTGATTGGGCGGTTCGGTTCCATGGGCGGTTCGGAACTGGAACCGACCCGGACCCGTAATTTGGAACCGTTGCTAACACTATCCTAGACACAAGCGGACTCACAGTGATAGAATGGCCATACACCTCGGCGTTGAATTGAGCTGGATGTATCTCTTAGGCAAGGTCAGCAGCCAAGTAGAGGAGGGAGGCCAACAAGTGCAGCAAGCACTATAGTTATAGAATCAAGGGAAGCACAGGTACAAAGAGACTTATCCCAATGACAAGCGTAAAGTCACCGACCGCGTAGTTCGACCAATGAAAGTCCAGGCATGCATCTACGCCCGTACATGTCAAACGTTTCGGCCACCGAGATGACAACAAATGCTAGTGGTGTGACAGAACAGTGCGACTGACCTGGAGCACCACTTCAAACACTGCAGATGGTGGAGGGACCAGCAGAACGCAATGTGCAAAGTAGTGGGAAAAGCGACGGGCTGGAAATGAGGCAGATGCCAACATGTGCAGATCTCTGAGCTGTTTTCCATTGAAGTGTGCGACCAAGCGGTGATGGACTCCCTGGGGGCCACGGAACATGGGAAGTTCCCGCTCAGATCATGTGGCGGTGCACAGCGGGCTCAAGACTCAGGGATCAGGAGTGGCAGTGGCGGCAATGGGGTTATACTATTCTTTTTCTCTTTCTTTCTGTCTTTTTCTTATTTTATCTGTAATTTGTAAATTGGGACGAAGGGTAGCAGGGGAGAAGCTCCGCCATCTAGCCGGCTCGCCCGAAGGCGGAGGAGCTGATCAAGGTCCTGTCATACTCTTATCATAGTAAATACAGTATGATTAAACAAACAACAACAACAAGTATTCCAATTGGTTCCATCATGACATCTCAACAAGGATTCCCTGGGGGTGTTCGGTGAATCTCTTCGACCAGCTCAGTAGAATTGTCATGATCTGCTCCTACTTCCAAACTGGTACATATGTGGCTGTTGCCAGCCCACTAGACAAGATAGTATATCATCTGGTAGGGTCATTTGGAGTCGAGAATCTGACCGACTTCCCACTCATCTGACTGGTCGAGAATGACTGGGTATGGCTCCAATGAAGTTTGGACTATGGTCAGGGGGGTATAATGATCGAGAACTGACACATGGAACTCTTTGTGATCGCAAATCGTCTTCGAGAAGTCTAATTTGCACGCCATCTTCCTAATCGTGTTACTTATGATATACGGTCAAGCGTGCTTGTAGTTGAGTTTCTTTGAGGGCCTGTTTGTACAGAAGTGTCTGGTCAAGAGCCAGACTCTTCTGTCACTTTGCATGTCATCTGCTTCCTGCCAGCAAACTTCATCTTTTCCTCCTGGGCCAAGATCAAATAATGTTGGCCGACAGGGTGAATTCCCTCTAGTCCTTCGAGAATGATGTTTGCTTGAGTCTGCAACTTGTCACTGGTAGCTTTTGGCATCTTAAACTGCGTCTCGGGATGCGAATGATAAACTTCCAAGAACACGGTCATCTTTGTCAAAGTGTGCATTGAGTTGTTGTACACGAATTCTCCCAAAGCTAAGAATGCAATGTAGTTATCTTGCTTCCAGTTGCAGCAGGCTCGAAGGTATTGTTCGATGGTCTCGTTTTTGTGCTCCATTTGGCTCTCTGTTTCGGGTTGAACGGTGGTCGAAAGGGGGTGATTGATGGATATGTGACAGTAAACTCGATTGCAGAATTTGCTGGTGAACCGTGTGCCACGGTCGGTGATGATATTATCCGGTACACCATGCTTGCAGATCACGCATTCGAAAAACATTCATGCCAGTCCTGGTAAGTTGATATCCTTCTGGTAGTGGAGGTAGATGGCCACCTCAGTGAATCGGTTGATGATTACCAACATTCCAGGGTATGCCGATGCCATTGAGTCAGGCCGGGCAGTGACGAAATCCATTCTGTCTCCCTCCCAAGATTGATGAGGTGGTGTCAATGGCATATTGGTTCTGTGGAGTGCGTGGCGTGGTACTTTAATTCGGTGGCAGTCCTTTCATCACACAATGTTTATTCGTACTATCCCATCCATCGCATGCCTGTAAAAACCTCTAGATACATGTTTAGCACGTCTATGGGCTCCAAAGAGGCCAGTTTCTGAATTGTCATTGAATAAACTTATACATTTGCTCTGGAGAGGTTCTGGTATGTATTTCCTCCCTTGGTTGGTCAGGGACATTGAGACAACTTTCCAATTCTTATGCGAGTTCAGTGCACTCTCCGTTCTACCTTTCTCTGTCAGGTCATGGTAGGCAGCCGTTGGGATATTGATGAATTTTTGTTAACATTGGTAGCCAGTGCATTGGTAGCCTGGGCTGTCTCGATACTTGGTTGGAGATCTTCATTAGGTTTAACAGCTGTCAATGTTGGAAAAAGACATGCAGTAGGTATATCATATCCGATCTCTTAATCTGGTCATCTAGATGGTCCTTCTGCCGAATATTGCCTGCCAGATGCTCGATGACAATATTGTTTGGAGATACAATCTCCCCCAACGTAGCTTGTCTGTGGGTGTGAACTTTTGACCTTTCGGAATACTTGAAATTCTTGTGGTCTCATTGTATCAGGATGCTTTGATTTGCCCAAGGAAGAGAGTCTCACCATTGCTTCATCATTTCGATGATCGTGAGCAGTGGATGCTCATAGAAGTCGTCGTTCTGTTCGGCAGGTAAGTATTTTTCAGTGTGGAAGTTGACTGGTCATAGAGTTCCGTACCCAGTGTTCTAATTTAGAATGCTGGCGATTGTGAAGTTCTTTCTTTCAGTCTGGAGAATTATCGGCTTTGCCAGATCACAATGCTGGAGGATCTGGGCTTTGGTAAAGGCGATGTAAAGTGTCTGAAATACTAGTTTGGACTACCGAGTCAATTCCAATTTTGGTAGAGGTTGATTTGGCTTCCGACCTGCATTTCCAGGGGCGTTTGCTAGGCCTGTTGTTTCTGTTGTCGTCTTCAGTAGCTCTGTTAAGGTTAGTATTAGCTCTGCATATTTCATAATGAACTGCCTGTTGATGTCCGAAAGTCAAAGGGGTACTTGTACATCTCCCAGTGATTTTGGTGTCAGCCAGTCCTATATTGTTGCAATTCTGTCGAATTCCACACTGATCTCTTCCAAGATGATCGTACACCAAAGGAAGCAGACCTCTGAGACCCCGAATTCACACTTGTCGGCTTGGCATCAGAGACAGAATTTCTGTAGTCACTGTTGCACCTTTCGTACTTGTTCTTGTTCCTCCTTCTCAGTAGTGTAGGAAATTAGGAAATGTCTCTTGGTAGCAAACTACAAAATCATCAATATATGGCCGTAAGCACTCATTAATGTACGACAGAAATTTAGCTGGTACGTTTGTTAAGCTGCAAGACAAAACCCAATATCAGAACTCCCCATACCTAATTCAGAAATGCCTGTTTTGGTCATTGCCTGCTTTGATACGGATGAGGTAATAGTGATTTCAAAGATCCAGCGTTGTAATGATATGCGCTCCGTGGAGTTGGTGCAGCATCTCTGGGATGAAGGGTAAAGGTTACTGGTTTGTAACCGTGGTCTTGTTGAGTGCCAGATGGTCAACGCACAGTCTTAGGCCGCCATCTTTCCACTTGGCGAAACCAATTGGAGTTGCAGCTGGGGTTGACAATCTCTGGATTAATCCATTCGCCAGGTGTGTTTTGATGAAGGCGTTGAATATTCTAAGTTCAACTTCAGTGAGATTGTAATTCCATCAATAAGCCAATTGGTAACCCGGTTCTATGTCACTTGCGTGGTCCATAGGTCAGGTTGTTGCCAGTGTGTCTGACTTCATCTTGCTACAAACCTCCATAAACTCCGAGTACTTGGCAGCGATATATCCTGCGTCATCTGTACTCACCTTCTCCAACTGTGGCCCATCTGTTATTGATTGCCCATGCTGGTTTCACGGGAATAGGAGTGTTGGAAGGGGTTTAATCCAAGTGGCCTTGAGGTAAGCTGCTTACTCCCAAATGAACCACGCCCTGCGATCCAGACACCACTTTCGGGTCTTGGCGAGCCGCTAGTACTCATTCAAGATTCCAATTTGAAGGTTCTTCTGCCGCAACTATTGCCTCCGCTCCTTGCTCGCCTGTTCAGCATGCGAGGGATGTCACTATGTTTATGAGATCGCTCTACCATAGCTCTCATCAATTCGGTAAAATCCTCAATCTTCAAGGTACCGGTCTCAGTAACTTCGTCCCCAGAAAGTAGGTAATGAACAGCTGTCGCTGAAAGCAGTTCAATTGCTAATTCAAAGTTCCTCCTGCTTATTTGGCAGGGTATTGGCACTGTCTGATCAGGTCGGGTTCCTCAATGACAAGAGTAATGTCTTCGACCAGTCTGTCTGCTGATTTGGAGCTTGGAACCATGGGGGCATGAGAACCACAGCGTATGGCTTTATCGCTACCACTAGCCTCTCTGATTTGTCAACCGTTGCTAGGTGCTTCAAATATTGAACGGAAATGGTCATTGTTTGGCTGTCATTTGCTTGCTCAAATACATTGCCATTGAGGACAATGGTAGTAGTATGAGCTGCCTGGTGACACTGTCCGATTCTCCGTAGAAGCCTTGTAGACATACAGGTGGTAGTTGCGCCACAGTCAATAAGAGCCTGTACCCGCTGAACCTCGCCATCTTGGTCTTATACCTGAACCTCAAGAATCATCTTTGCTGAATCTAGGGTCTCTGTGCCGCTGTGATATTAACTAAACATGTCAGGCCCTGGGATGTTACACACAACTAACAGGTGTACTGATATCTGATGAAGTTGAACCTCGCCCAAGGTTGTGATCATTATCAACAAGGCCAACATCTACATTCCAACCATCATCTCGTCAAACCTCTCTCGCCAAGAACGATACTGGGATAGGTAGACTAGTTCTTTTGATGGTGCGTACTGAATAATCCTTGGCATTTGACATGGCGTTCTCCTATACTATGGTCGACGATTTGTGTTACCTTCTGTGTGAGACTCTCGGCGCGTAAGTATTTTGCGCATTCCCGTAATTGATGTCCCTTCACACTGCATCTTGAGCACACTCTCGCATCAAAAGGGCAATTACGCTCATCCGAAATTACCCAAGGTTTACGCTAGAGTGTCGATTTCCCACCAGGGTTTGTACCTGAGCGTGCTTCTGCTGCTGACCTTTCTCCCGCCTGGGTCGATGATTGATTAGGTATCTTGGTTACCCTCTGCTTTGCTCTTCCGCATCTAGTTGTTCATTGCTGCATAAAGTCATTATATTGTGGTGTTTCAAAGCCTCCCACAGTGTCGAAAAGCTCGTCAATGAAGCCGAATCCCCTGTTTGCCTTGGGAAGAAGCCTTGGCTTTGGCTGAAGATAATGTTTCAGCCCAGCGCCGATTATATTGTACAGCATGAGCTTATACTGCTCCTGGTACCACCGAGCTTCCATGCAGTTTTGTAGAAGTCGATGTGCGTATACGCGTATATTTTCATCTGAGTAGTGGTAGCGTTGGATCATTTGGCACTATAATCAGGTGGATGAGTTCTGCCTCTGATCATTGTCCGCATACTACTGCTGGATTTCAGTAACAAAAAGGTCATAGTCATGTACCCCTGCACCGTTATCGGCAAGTAAGTTGTGGCCCCAGGTTACAGGATCAGTTATATTTGTACATCGTTGGGTATAATCCAGATGATTGACCCAACTTCCAAGGAGATTGAGCGTGGACTGAACTTTGTCAATATCCCCTTCTGAGATGAGTTGGTTGTTAGTTCGGATGTTAGAGTGATGGGTGCCGAGGAAGATTACCAATACGCCTGGACCTCCACAGTAGTGTTTTGGGTGCGCAATCTCAAACATGTCTTTTGATTTCGCGTTTGGAGGGGTAGTATCATTTCCGGGTTCAGGCAGAGTATCGCGATGAGTTTCTACTGCTGCTGAACGATATCTTACATATCGGCTGTGGCAACCTTGGATTCAAAGGTATCATTGTAATGATGATCATCGTCACTGTGACAAGTGGATCTAGTATCTTCGTCCTCATCATCGCAATTGTAATCTTCAAGCTTTCTTTGGTTAATCTCATCCTCTGATTGAAGTTGTGGAGTAACACATTCGCTTGAATTAGTAATTTGATGTGCTAATATTGGCGTACTGCGACCAACTGATGCTGGAATTGTCCCTTCTCTTCCGCGCTCGAAAGCAGTGTGCAATGCAAATCTATTCGTTCCTTTTGGAGTTATTGGAGAAGTCCGATTGTGTTGTATCGTGACGGGTGCAATACGGGTTCATGCTGAATATCCTGAAAGCGAAATCTATCTAATATCTGACATATTGAATATCGTGTAAGGCTGGTTACACCACTGTCCGGCCATTGAAGAATAGGGTTGCAAACCTGGATCAGATTAATCATAAATGTTAGTTGTAATGTAAGATTCTCAATATTGTTATAAAATCCGTGGTGATGTCTAAGTTAGATTGTAATTACCCGGCCAATGACATGACCGCTGCAGCCCTAGCCACAAGTACAACACTACTACTGGTACAGCCTCATGTAGATTATTAGCGCAATCGGATGTGTACATATTTTCCGTCTATCACTTAGTCACATCTAGGTCGTTATTCCAGTTATCGATAAAAGAGACTGCATAATTGAACTGATCCTGATTACCGGGTGGAAATCATGGATTATGGGAAGTGACTTTTGAGTGTAATGTTTTGAGCAACTTATCTAGTACTTTCGCCCAGCGACAGAACCATAAGAGGTCAACTATCATAAATGTTTTTGACATTGATTTGTGATTCGAAAGTCTGCCCATGATTCAGCTGTGGGCAAGTTCTGTTAGCATTCGGGTTCTCTGGTTTTTCAATTCGTGCTGTTGTTCATATAAGATTTTGAGTATCATCCTGTTCTATTCAAGAATCTGCTTTTCTTTGTCTTTGGTAATGATTAACAAGATGTCATCTCTCCCTCCGATATCGTCGCACTCTAGTAAGGTTGAATAATCTCTGACTTCGTTGGAATTATCATCGTCAAGATAGACTGTTTTGTTGTAATCTTCAGTCTCGACATCATCATGATCATTGATTTCGTCTTTGGGTAGTATTGTAATGTGGCCCGTAGAAATTGGCGTAATTCTGCACAGCGACCCTCGGAAGGTTTCAATCCTTGCTCCTGCGTTAGGCATACACAATTGGCCACTCAGTATTGTGTTTGAATGTATGGAGAGAATAGGATTCAAATTGTATGATTTCATGTCCATCTTGATACGTATAATAAAGTTAGGAATTGGTGTTATTTCATGAGCGAAATGTATCTGATTTCTGAAAACACAGTATAGTGTAAAGATTTGTATGTTGGCACTGGACAGATTCAGTATATGGTATGTTGTATATTTGCAAATCGACGTGAGTGTGAACAGGTGTAGAAATAAGTCTTAAGATATTCGGTACAGAGTTATGTCTACATCACCATGTCAATATTTGGTTGGTTGTTACCCGGATCTGGGCACTGTTCCAGACAGTCCGGCAACCGTTAGCATGCATACTGGACAACACCGTTACAGGTCCCCAGAATATCGCAACTGCTGTCAGGGGCTTCTCGACCAGGAAGTAGTCATATTAGGCAGGTTTCAGTCAAGCCACAGTTCAACACGAGCATATCCAGTGTTGAGTGTCCCACAGTACATGATATGTCACCTGTGCTGAATGCGAAACTGTTGAAATAGTAGGGTTTTACCCGTGCATATTTCCTGAAGCTAATAACGATATAGATTTCGAATTTAGACAAAGAAAAGTTGACAGCTTCTGCATCAGTAGATAAATAGATAGGCAAAGCAACATTTTGGAAGTTGTTGCGCGGTGAAAGGCAATGTTTTTAGCAATTTCGCTACATATCAGCATTTTCTTGATTTCAGTGAAGTAATTGTGAGAAATGATAATTCGTCTGTACATGTGCAAGGGTAGAACGCCCAATGCAAATGTTCTACAATCCCAATCTGTCTAAACAACCGCTGACATGGGCAATTGCTATCTGCAAGTGACTGTTAACTGTCAAACAAATGCTGTATTAGTGATAAAATATACTAATACAATTTAAGAGGGTGATGTCATTCATGTTATTGAAAGAATGGTGAGTGTTCATGCCAAATCTGTTTGAACAACGACCTCCGTGTGATATTGATGCATGTATTCAGATGCATTGCACTCCGTACAGACCTTGTGTACATGGTTGAGATATTTGACATTGTTTATAGTTAGTGATGGAAATTGATGAGCAGGAGCGGGATGAGAAAAGGTGAGCACATCAAGCAATATTTACCAAAAACAAGTGAAATGATCTATACGCTGCAAACTGCCGGCCGAAGGCACGGGTGTGTAATATCACCTGGTGATTACTCACTCATATAGGGAGGGCAGCAGTTGATCACAAATTGAGTGGTAACAAAACTCCCACATGCAAACAAAAATAGATACAAATGCAACATTGGATTTCAATTGTGAGTATGTGATTAGTTGTATAAATTGATTGAGTGTACAAAGGCTGTTTCGTTGTGACTAATCTGAGCATCAACAAAGTGTCACTGATTTTGAGTCTTACACATTCGGCAATCAATAGGCTGCATGGTCAGATCATTGCATGGTGAATGTATTCGTCGGCGTTATACCGATGTAAGACCATATATCAGTATATGGCCGCACATGAGAGTCTATAAGAAGACACAGTGGTATACATGGATGTGGAAATATAATTCAGTAGTTCATAGGAAAGATTATCGCAAGTCATCTATATAAGATTGCAGTTACTCGGCCCTGGACATGTCTGAGCCATTGGGGTGAACCTTGTGTTGACTGCCATTACATCATCTCCACCTTCAGGAGCTTTTCTCCTGCGCTCCCACGGATGACTATATAATAAGAGAAACATATATGACAAGCAACAAATACAATGCGTATACCTCCGCACAACTTAATAAGTTACACCACCAATCTGTGCTATGTAAGCAGTGTCATGGTGGATTCTTTGAACTGAGAACCTCCACCGTCACTTGACTTGTCCCTGGAGGATGTAAAATCCCATGCTGATGTCATTTGTACAGGGCTGAGATCCATAAGAAAGTAAGCAATGTATATCCCCAGTAAAAGATCAAATCCCATTCCTACAGTCCAATTCTCATTGAGGCTTCCTTCGATGCTCTCGGTTGTACTCATCAACCAATTTCTGCGCATTCCAGAGATTCTCCGTAGGTTCCCAGCTAGTGCGAACCTAACTCTAGCTCGCCAACTGCACTAGATACTGGAGCTTCCGGTAATGTTGCTAATAGTCCAGGATCGAGTGGACTTCATATACGTCAAAGTTGACTATCATGGTTGGCAGCTGTGCCGACTGCGGCTGGCCAGCGGTAGGGGGTGTATAGCAGTTGTAATTTCCGTAGAATGGAGTGATCCTTGCAGGCGCGTGTATAGCATTATTATTTGAGAATTCAGCTAGTGGTAAAGGTTTAACGTAATTCTCCTGCTCATAGTTGCAGATAGCCCAGAGGTACTGCTCGATTATATGATTTTGATGATCTGCCCGCCAGTCTATCTGTGGATGGCCAGCTGTCGAGTGCCGATGAGCAGTACTCAGGTGAGAATGATCCCTGGTGCTCAATCGGCTGGTAAACTGCGTACCACGATATGTAACTATGTTGTCTGGGACACAGCGCTTACAAAGAATATTTTCAAAGCAGAGTGGGGCCAATTCCAGATAGTCGATATCCTTCCGGCTTGGTCAGCCGATTGCTATCTTCATTAGTTGGTCCACGATCACAAGAATCCCGGTGTAGCCTGATCCCGTTGACTGTGGCAAGACAGTGACAAAGTCCATTGTAACACCCTCCAATGGCAGAGATGTTGAATTCAGGGGCATGATGATTGCAGGCCTGGCTTGCCGTGGCACTTTGATTCTGTGTAATGCTCCGCAGCCGGTGACATACTTACGTACATGTGGGTCCATTTCTCACCAGTGGAAGTCGCTAGATACTGGCGCAGTAGTTTTAAGAGCTCCAAAATGTCCGGACTCAGGGTTGTTATGAATTGAGCTAATCACTTTTCCGCGTAGGTGATGACTTGCAGGAATGTTTATTCTCCGGTCTGACGTCAGCCACCCGGACAACTTTCCATTGCCTCTCCTCTTCTACAGTATCTGTTCCCTGTGCAACTGACCCATCAACTAGCCTCGCAGAGATGTTGGCATCCAAAGATTTGGATGCCTGGGCCGCAATGGTTGCTGCCATAAGAACGTTGTATGGTTCCACTGGGACAGTTGCCAACAGTCATTGCATGGGCCTTGAATAGCCGATCTTGTAGTCAGGCCGTCTGCCCAGACCATCAACCGGGTTCTTGATTCCTTGCAGGTGATCCATGACAAAGTGATAAGTTGAGAGAGTTTCCGACCACCTGGCTTGTCTTCTGAAGAGCAGTTTGGATGTCTGGATGTATTGAAGATGCTGGTGTTCACACCGAAATTAAACAATGTGATTAGCCCTATAGAGATACAGTCGCCACTGTTTTCGTGTTTCCACGATCGCCCATACCTCCCGATCATATCTGTTGTACTTCTGTTCTGCTGAAGTGTCCCTCCGGGAGTCATCATTGACCGGCCTGAGCACCCCGAAACCATCATACAGATTGAAAATGCAAACAATTATAAATGAACTAGTGCCCAATTGGAGAAACATCGGCCTGGCCGGCACAAAATGCTGGAGGAGCAGTACCTTAGGGAAGGTCTTGTCCAGTTTCTGCAAGGCCAATTGAGCTTGCCGCGTCCATTCCCATTTAACTGTATGTACGCCATTGTGGCCTTTCGGGCTTGCCTCTGTCTTCTTTAGTAATTTGATCAGTGGAAGGGTCACCAGGGCTTATTCCAGTATGAATGATCAGTAGATGTTCGTTAACCTGAGAAACACCTGAACTTCTCTACGTGACTTTTGTGGAGACCAGTTTTTGTTTGTGGAGATCCAGTCGGCTTCTAGGCCGACTCCATCTGGAGTGATAACCAACCCCAGGAAGCCAACTTCTGAAACTTCAAATTGACACTTGTCTCCTTTGCAATCGAGGCCAAATTCCGTGAGTCATTGCATCACTTGGCTCATATGCTGCTCATGGGTCTTCTCTTTTGTCGACTAGATGAGTATGTCATCGAGGAGGCATACTACGAAGTGGTGAATGTATGGCTGTAGGTAATCAGCGATATATGACTGCAACCTTTATGGCTGGTTTGTCAGAGCGAGTGGTATGACACTGATTTTGAATTGACCATAAGGCGTTGGAAAAACAGTCCTGTATTCGTCACCTCCCTTGCTTCTGATATCGTTATAAGCCCTCCTGAGGTCCAGTTTCACGAATATCCAGCAGTCGTCCACACAGTCAAGCATCTATGAGATTAGCGCAAGGGGATACTGATTCTGCACTCTTCCAAGATTGAGTGCGAGGTAATCTGAACAAAGCCTTAACCGTCCATCGTTCATCTATGGGAACGGAATAGGCGCTGCTGCTGGCGATGAAGATTGCTAAATGAACCCATCAGCTAAGTGTGCCTCAATCCGAGCCTTTAACGACCTCAAGTTGAACTCTCATAGATTGTAAATCCGTCCATATTGCAAGTTATAGCCGGGCTTCAAGTCAATTGCCTCGGTGTTTAACTGATGCTGGGAAAGTGTCTCTGCTTTTGATTGGTTGAAAAACTGCATGAAATCTCTGTATATGGCTGGAATATATCCTCCATTGTTTGTAAGGACCATCTTTGTTGTTGTGGCAGCTCCATCTGCAAAGGTTAGTTTTCAATTTGTACTAGAAATGGAGCGGTAAGAAGGAATATCCAGGTGCCCAGATTTAAAACTGTTCTCCACAATTGTGCCAAGCCCCACGATCCATCACTCCCTTGGTGTCTCGGCATGCTGGTAGCAGTGATTGAAGGTCCCCAATGTTGGTACACACTTCTGCCGCAACTGCTGCCGCTGCTCCCTGCTCGCCCATCCAGTGCCTGGGGCCTATCTTACTCGCCATTAGTGATGCCTTCCACAATCGCTTCCAGCAGCCCGGTACAATCTCCCACTCCTAGGAAGAATGTCTCGACAACATAATCACTGCCCAGGTGATCGTGAATTGCAGTGGCTCTGAGTATTTCAATATCTCGGATACTGTAGTCTACTTCATGCCACACCTCCTCCCTAGCCATTGATTATGGTTCATTCCCGGGGCAAATCCTGATGGTCTACCCTGTCCACTCCTACCACTTCCCCTTCTCTCGGGGTTCACCTAGCCATCAGTCGACTGTGTTGCCAATCGACATCAGAATTCCTGTACTTGAACCAATGCATTCCCAAAATCAAGTTGTAAGCCCATAAGGGCATCACTCGCAACTCTGATTCTAGAACCGGTGACAGGTGATCCACATACTAAACCGCAAACTCCCTTTTTCAAGTGTCCCTCAAAGGAGCCATTACTTCACCCTGGAGGCCAAGTGTCGTAATGTAAGCTGGTTTGTCAGCAAGATGAAGTTGTGTTCGCAGTGTCAGTGTCATGAAGAAGCTTGTCACGCCGCAATCAATGAGACGTTGCACAAGGTTCATTTCGACACTTGCATCGCTTATTTAAACCTCATGAATAATATGGCACACGTGCTGTCTCGATGTGCCTGATCAGTATTGACTGGACATGAGAGCTGTGGGGCTCTCCAACAACACCCTTGACTGCAAAGCGATCTGTTGCGGTTGTATGCTACCCATTGTTGGCATCAAAGTCTCCATTGCTAACCTATCTAACCCCTATTCAGCCTGGTCAATTCTCTTCCATCGGGCCAGATCTCAAGAGCTGCCTGTGAATTTCTTGGTTGTTGATTATTGAAGGACATCTGACAATTGATTTGGTGTCCTCCATCCCTGTTTGAAGCTAGTACCTGGTTCTGCTGTTGCGGTGGGTTACCTCCAGGCGAGTGATTAGGGAAGAAAGTTGCCCTGTGGTTCGGAGATCCGCATCGTAAACATCTGCCAGAAGATAGCAGGCCTTCCAAGATTTCCCTTGACACCAATGGTACTGGCGGTAAGCCTGATGATTATCCTCTGCGACCTGATTTGCTGTGTCTGTTTGATTGCGATTGGCCGAAATAGCCGCCACCGGCGGTATTAGCTGGCTCAGAGATAGATGGCCGGTAGCCTAGTTTGCTGCCTTTGGAAGTCTAGTCCATGGGCTGTTGCTGCTGCTGTTGTTTCTGCAACTGTTGTTGCGGCTGCTGTGGCTTCAAGCTTTCGACATGAGTAACTTCTGAGGACGTGGCATTGTCGAAGGCATGGTCACAGGTATCATAGCTGCCAATGGTGTGGGTCATCTGTCCAACTTGGTTCTTGAGAGAGTTAGCGAGGCCTTCCCAGGCATTATCGTTGAGGACTTCTTCCTTCTTCTGTAGATTGCACTTAGCCTGACTCCTGTGAACTTTGAAACAATTAGTATAGTCTGTAACCGATTCTTGTCAAAGTTGTATGTATCCTTGCATCAGTGTGATCACCGCCAAGCATCCTCGGTGATTATCACCATAAGCCTTGGCAATCGCTTATGAGACGAGGTCGAAGTCATGTAGGCATGAGTCGTTATAAGGTATTAATTCACCTGCCCATTCAGCAGGGACAATATTCACCGTCTGTCCAAGTGTCGGATTTTGATGATGAGTCCAGGAGTCTAGAAAAGAGATCCCGTATGTGATGTGATCAGGTGCAGCAAATGGGAACTAGTGGCCCTGGAAGTTGAAATTTGATCATAATGCATCCAGAAATTGGTCCACATGTTGGGCAGCACGGTAGTAGGGTACAGGATCAACTAGCCTGTGGATACTTGGTGTTGGGCCTACATTGCGTTGTTCAGTGCATTCAGCAGCTCATTTATTCTTTTCAGCAGCCATTCATTCTGGTTCAGCCAATATCCTCCCCTGTTAGAGTCTTTGTTCGGCATTCCCCTGTGCATGCTTTTCCAGCAGCATTTCGAGCAGCAACCAGTTTTCATTCGGCACTGGTAGATGATCATTAGTAGTTTGGAAACAGAGATAGCCAGTATCATTGTTAATCAGGCTGTCTTTCTTCTTTTGACGTCTGTGGTCATGGTAGAGGACATTGTCATTGGCAATCACGGTCTGAGTTAAGACCATTTGAGTAGTGAGTTTGGCTGTTGATGCCCCTGTCTTCAGAATGTCATCATTCTCAGGATATCAGTGATGTGCGATTGTGTTCTGGTAGACTTCTTTGAAGGCAAGGTTTTGGTGAAACACTATGTTTAGTGGCGATGGATAAATTGCACGATGCCATGAGTGAAACCAATATATTAACCAAGAGCGATAATTGTGTAAGACCATATATCGGTATACGGCCGCAGATGACAGTCCATGAGAAGATCCTGTTTCACACCTAGAAATGGTAATATAATAGAGTCATTGATGTGTAAGGTTGATGCTGGCAATGTCAGTGAGATCGCGTGTCATTTAATTAAAGTTGCAGTTACCCGGCCCTGGACACGTCCGTCCCATTGGCACAAAGCTTATCTTGACTGCCATTACCACAGAGAGTGTACTGTATGTGATATTAATCATTATCCTGATCAAGTCCCATACTCAAATCCAATAGTTCAACAGCAATTGTACTTCTTGTATAAACTGGTTTGATCAAACTGCAATTCATTGTACTATGTTGAAACCTGAGCCCTGGAACATCTTTGAAAGCAATGAAGAATCATTTAATAATGAGGTAGACGATATTTGTGTGCCTGCTGATTTCTGGAAATAGTCAGATACTCCCTACTGTTGAAATCGTTTCTGAACAGAAGCCAACACCTATATAGGAGGCTTGGATGTTAATAACACTGTGTTTGAAGTTAGTTGAACTAGCTATTGGGCAGCCAAATCCTAGTTAAGCTGCGATATAGATACTCCCTGGTATTGCGAAGGACATAACTGCAACAATACTTACAAAAACCGGGATACTCCGCAGCACCAGCTGCAACAATAACAATTGCCGAAATTGCCTTAACTGTAGTCAAACCTTCAACACCCACCTCTGCCGAACTTGACCATTCTGATTGGCATTGGGATATTTTGGTGAAATATGGTAATGTCCTGATCACAGGAACCCTTAGCAGCTTGTTTGTCCTTCATAGATCACAGCAACATCAACCGGATCCTTGAGTTCAATCTCTGCCAGACTACAAAATTCGATCTTTAAGAATACCTGACACTGCCACAACATGTCCTGTGCGGGGTGGCCCAGTGCTTCCTATCAGTGTTGGAGATTCAGCAGGTATGCAACCAACTGGCAGAGATAGTGGACCAACGGAACGAGAAACCAATTCTGCAGGACCAGTTCGAACCAACCCCACTTGTACGTGATAATTCTAATTATGAGACACAAATACAAGCCCACCAGAAAGAACAAGAGGTTGCTTGACGCACCCCCAGGACCGAAGACATAGAGAGGAAAATAAGGCCCAAGGTTGAAGACATGACGTGCGATTCAAGCGATGCAGGAGAGGACGCCCGAGAGGTGAGCACGCCATTAACTGACGCGCAATCCTCAGCGGCACCGGCATCCCCCCAAACCCCCTAAAAATGGACAGAGTGAGGACAGGAGTTTCCCGAGATCTGAGACGATTCAGCGTCAGATTCACCTCCGTTGGGGGGTTGGATTGCCTAACCACGAGTAATCATCTGAAAGCAACCCAGAACCTTTCCTGACGAACACTGGAACATATGGTACACCTTCCACCAATTCAGTGGCACTGTCTTAGACCAGATCATGCGACACATCCAAGATAATGGAGAAACAGGATAGGAAGGTCTACCAGATTTCATACAACTTTTGGAAGCAGGTTTTGGGGACCCCAACCGAGTCGCCACAAACAGAATGGAATATGCAGGGGATTACACAAATCACACACGAGATCTCTCAGTAGTAGTGTTAGCAACGGGTCAGGGTAATCCGCCAGTGGTACGGGTTTATAACACTAAAATGCTTTGGTTCAGTTTCAAACGTGTCCAAAAACCCAACCCATTGCATCTTGGTGGGGCAAACCGGGACCTAGACCCGTCAAGTGCGGGGTTTTGCAGGCATTCGCTACACCCATCGGTTCCAATCTCCGGTTTTGGTTTTCGAGTTTGTCTATTTATGTGTACTAGCACGGCTGCAAATGAAGTTTCTAGGGCCAGGTAACACTCACTTTATATACTCGGCTCGCCAGAAGCATTAGATCTCTAGCCATAATCTTACCTTATCTACCTTATACTACTCTACAATATTAACATCCACGTGGGCAACTGTTTCTGCTGATAGTCCTTCCTATGATGCCATACACTGGGGTATACCTTTACACTCTTACCGCTCTTACCATGTTAGATACGTTTCGCGTATGGATTTCATGAAATTCTTCTTTCGGATGCCTTACAACATGCAAAGTACAAGCGAGATATCATTCAGATTTGGCAACACTGATTGCCTCAGCAAAATGTCTTGATATTTCAATTCAATTGAAGTTAACAGTAACGGATGATTTGCGGCAGAATTTAATGGCCAATTGGCCAGAGATGCTTTGAAACACCCCATGAGACATTGTCCTGAATTCACAGGGAGAGTTTGCAGATGCATCAGGACATGGAGAGTATACTGAATCGAGGTTAACGGATGCAGCGACAATTGTGAGTTGATTCTAGAGGCCAACTGGCCATGAGATGTGTGAGCAAGCAAGTCTATCAAAGCTTATTTCATCGGATTCATACGAGAAAACCAAAGGTCTCGATCATGGTATCAATGATATTCGGTAAATTACCTTCCACTTGAGTCAATTGTTGAGTACATGGATGATTCCAGAGCCCCTATGTCTATAAGAGTCGCGTCACCAGCAATGCCGAAGCTACCCATTCTCCTGATGCGGTTTACAAATTACACATGATTCACATCGATCCACATCACCGATTGCAGTTTAAATTGCAATTACCTTCCTCAAGACTCAACGAAGTTATGTACGTTATGGATGGTAAGGAGTTTCAGGAATCGGTTTGGGAGGTCAACTACTACGACTAAGAACGAGTCATCCATGCAACAGAGGAGTAGTGATCACAGATTGCATGGCATCTCTGATTGGGAAGTATAATATCCATGAATGGCCGAAAGCGGCTAGCAGATGCAATTTGCGATTTCGATTGTTAATCATCACACATGTTACCTGATTGGATGATCGAATCGGCTCGTTGCAAGGAGAGTGAGCTATTGGTGCCAACTCTATTGCAATTCATCAAACAACTCAACAAAAGCAGATCAATCGTCAACATGCGCATACGGATGTACCCAGATGATGCCACACAACGAGTGTTCCTAGGAATACAATGTAGCTGATTTCTTTGTAGCCGGGATTCGGAGGATCCACGGGGCGACTGGAGGATGGACCATCTGGGCACTGTCTGGACATCAGCGCATTCCGCATATATTTACAGCGCAAAGTGGTTGAATTGATATGTTGTATCCCCACGTGGGAATGGACAGTTACTTCATTGTCAGACAGTTCCAATTGGGTGAGGCAAGCACGTTATTTGGTGGTCAGACAGTCCCAATTGGGTGTGACAAGTATGTGATTCGCACAGTGAGCTATTTCGTACACAGGGTGGCAGCCGCGCAGGACACACTGGGTGAGCTGGACAATGAATGTCGACTTGGAATATATTCGACTTTTGGCACTACAATTCCAGGGTGAGCAGAAGAGGTGCGAGTAGACCGGGCAGGCCGTCAGGTATCCCATGGGAATGTACCGGGATCACAGCTAGGGAGGAAACGTGTTCCGGATGAGGTGGCGGTGTGCCAAATATTTAAATACTTGGAGTCAATGCCTTTGATGATCATCTTACCACTGAGGAGGTCATTTGGATGTTCTTCCTACGAGTGGCAGTTCTTATAGGGCTGCTGGGAGTGACAGTGGAAGCATCGCTAGTGGTGAGATAGGCACCAGGCACTGGACAAGCGAGCTGGGCCAAGCGGCAGTAGTTGCGGCAGAGAGTGTCCACATGGAAACCTGGAATGACTGCTACCGGCATGCCGAGACACGAAGAGAGTACTCGAGGGGATGGCTTGGGTCTTCAATGGACGAACCGTTTTAAATCTAGGCTCCTGAATGTACTTCCTTACCATTGCTTACATATATATTACCAATTAAAAAATACCGTTCACAGATGTAGCCGGGACCACAACAAATATGGTGCCAACCAATGAAGGAGGACATATGCAGCGAGGTATTGACATTTTGTGAATGTTATTCCGCACAGTCAAGGTGGAGACACTCCTTCCGCATCGTTCAATTGAAATCATTTTTGAGCCCAGCTACAATTTCCCATATTGGCAGATTACAGTTGAACAAAGTTGAGTTGTGTGGTATTCATGCAATTGCGTGGATTAAGATCACATGGTCAAGAGGCCGGATCATTTATTTGCACATAAAGATCCCACGCCAGATGGAGGGATCAATGAGTGGGTAATTTCTTATGATGGAAGATATGTCACTGGATTATGGGACTGCGATGAAGAGCCAATAGAAGAAGGACATTATGAAGGCTTGCGAAGATGACCTTTAGAGGTCTTACAGGGTTACAGTAGCTGTCACGGAATGCTTTCCATACGATCGCAATTATGCACACGTTGGAAATGAATGTCTGGATCCGACTGGATCACAGCCAGAGATGAATTGCGGCCAGAGATGGATCCTGACTGGAGATGGATAGCGTCATAATCTGGCTCGCAATCGGATGGCGATGGACGACTCATGTGGATAACAGGAGATGGATCTCACAAGACGGAAGACACTCCATCCCCTTTCCTTGTATGTAGATAATGTGGTTATGTGAAGTTATACCATTCTCGAGATTACAACTTCGATTTCAAAATACAATGTTACAACTGATTTCAGATTTGAAGTCATACGGTGTTCGAGCGGCATGGATCGCTACTGCTCACAATTATGAGCAATGTTCAGAGATGCCGAGTCATGCACCTACACGCCCGAGTTTCACTGCCGAATATGATCCCGAATCAGATCCCAACTCAGCTTCGGTGATCCCGAGCCACAGAGGTACAATCCTGATACCACACATGCCGTACGAGAATTGTCATTTGCGAAGCATCGATCTTTAAAGAGGGTGATGACAGTGCAGGAATCTCAATAACCCCTACCTTGAACAAATACAGTACTGCAAGTGAAGGAAGGAAGCACTGAAACACAATTACCAATATGGAAGGCTGGCAGCGGCAAGTGCACATGGAGTAGAAGCAACAATTGCACTGCAAGAACGGCGAATGTTCACGCATGGAAGTGATGGCAAACTCACCTACAGATGACTAAAGAAGCTGCATGCACAAGTTACAATCCAGAATGAGATTGTGACTCAGCCTCAGCAATCCCAATTCAGTCTAGACAATCCCGAGATATCCAGTGGCTTCTGGAAGTTGACTTTATAATCTATCCTAGCTTATCGATATGGCACCCAAAGAAGCCTCAATGCATTAGTTGTCGGCGGAGCAATGACATAGAAAGGGGGGATGACCATACCGGAATCAAAATCAACCCCTACGGCAAGCAATCACCGTACCGGAAGTGTTGGGAGGAAGCACATTGGAGTGCACTAGCCGGCAGAGAATCACTGCTGGAGATTACTTGATGAGATATAGATTCCTAGACAAGTGACAGCGAGCAGACCTGGAGAAGAAGTGGAGAGCAAAACTGGAGGAAAGCTGGCGAGCGCACCTAGTAATTGGAGATGCTAAGTGCAACAAGCACAGGGCGGATGTCAAGTGTACATACAAGTGAACTGGCTTGGAGGATGATCAGTGCGACTGCAAGAGCACCGGAAAGATGATTAGATGGTGATGCGGGTTCGTTCTATGCTGAACGAGTGCAATTATGTCTACCAAAGCAGTTCTGAACAAGGACCAAAATGCTCTCTGAACGTACCGAATAGTCTATTGAACCGCATTGGGAGTGACACTCACCGAATGGCATCGCACGACACTTTCACTGAATGGCATCATGAGAGGCAGTTCAGACGACTACAGAAAGACGATGACTGAGCATAGCGACCAAGACCATGGCCGAATGACTCCAAGTTGGGATTGAATACAAGGATCGTTGGGAGCCCTCGACCGAAGGCAATTACTGTATTTTCTACCAAATGGCTTACCGAACCGGATGCTGAACGACAATACTGGAGGGCTCTACGCCTGCCAGGCCGATGCTGTAGGAGGTTGAATTAAATAGCTGACGGACACCGCGTGAAAGCCATCGGCTGCATGGGATGCTCTCAGTTACATTAAAACTGGCCGAGCAAGCTGTGCACGAGGGCTTGGGAGAGCGCAACGGCGCTGGAAAATATATCGTTTGAATCACCAGTTCAGGAGAAGCTTACGAGATAGACACGAGGTCATATATGATTGACCCTCACCGACGGTTATGGTACTGGGAGCAGAAGCTTCTCAAGCTGCAATGATGATCACTGATGGGCTGGGCCTACCGAGTTGTTCACAATGAATCGAGAGAGCTCGAGTGCAAGCGCACTTGGAAGTGGTGAGTATAACCGGTTACTGGGAAGCTTACAAGTTAGATATAGCGATGGCAATGGCGATGGTCATGACGAGCAGTGAGCGGAAGCAACCATCGATGCCCCCAAGTCACGACAAGGCTCATGCTATGATTGGGGAGTTCACCACGATTATTGTGTCTAATTCCGACAATGACCTACACTTGGTACAATCTACAAGTGTGACGTATGATGGTCGGATGCCGGACATTCCGCAAGTCAAGATATGGAGGAAGGTATTACTTTGGATGTTTCTGCTTTCTCTTCTCTCTTCTTTACATCTTTAGATATTGGCCAAGTACAAATGGCGTCGGCACCAGTGTTTACCACCTCGGGAGATAAGTCAAGTGGAGGTGGAGTTTCCCTGTGCGCAGGATTCGCCCAATGGCTACCATACAGTACAGATCGGTTGTGGGACTCATGCGTTTGTACATTTGCATACGTTGAGTGCATATTTGATTGTTTTCTTTTCTCTCCTACACTTGTTCAGGTTGATGCAGCCCACGGAGTCTGCACCATAAGAGGGGGATAATGTAATTGCACGGCTGCACATGATGTGTCCAGGGCCGGGTAACATCCGCTTCATAAACTTATCTCGCCACGAGCCTTTGATCTGTAGTGAAAATCTTCCCTGAACTATGTTATACTACTCTGCAATATTGACATCCACATGTGCAACCATATTTACTGATATTCCTTCGTACAAGGCCATACATGGACCTATGACTTTACATTACGGCACCATCCAGATACTCAATTACTAATTCCAAAATACTGACAATGTTATATGGTTCTCCTTTTCTGATGTATTGGACACCTTTATAATCACAAACAAGTCAGAAGTACTCCCTGACTGATCCTGAACTTGATAGACAATACCATGAACATGAGCGTCCATCGAGCGTCAATGGTTATTGGTCACGTAAGTCAGATAATTGAAAAGTGATTTTGTTGTTGTTATTTATAATCACGGTATTGGCTGCCTTTATAGGCAAAGGATTGAGCTACATGCTCCTTGTCCCATCTTGTTATTAAATGTGAACGCATTCACAATGAGTTGAGGTCTTAGATCTAGTGTGATCTATTTGGCGAATAATCCCAGACATCTATATACCGGGAATTGGCTGCCATTATTGGCTGATACCAAGCAATCATCCCATGACAGCCTTCCGGACAACCGCAATTTAGTTGATTTGCAAAGGTGCCACTCAATGATACCAAGCATTTTCGCCTGTATAACCAGTTACAACATTGTATAGAGCTATTAACGGCTACATCGCGCTTTGAGTAATCATAATGCAAGGAAAAAAATCCTGAATACTCCATTTACAATCATTTTCTTGATCGGGCAGAGAGCATATTGCTTTCTTTTGGGCCTATAAAGGCAGCCATTACTTTCAGTATGCATTACAACCACCAAGTCTCATATACATTACCTGACTTCCAAGACCAAAAATCATCGAATCTCTGTTGACGCTCAGTTTCAGAATCAGGCGGGGAGCATATCTCTTTCTCCTTGGGTTATAATGACAACCTGTAGTTGATTTATGAATCTCTATAACCAAATGCCATGCAGAGCAACGATGATGCCCAGCGAAACATTGTTGACAGTCAATTGACGCTCATTTTGTGACAAGCGTATCCGCAATATGGAACCAATAACTTCCATAGAATATATCAATGATCATCTTGTGGCAGCTGTTTTGTTCAGTTCATGTACATTCTCCTTTATTACTATATTGTTCGTTAATGATGCATATGAATATACCCTGTACAACATACTTTACACTGTCCGCAAATCGTAGATAATAATAATACTCCAAAATCCCATTCCCTTAATTCAACTCTAGTGTTAGCAACGGTTCCAGGTTAGCCCGGTTTGGTCTAGGTTTGCAACTGGACCGGAGCCCTGGACCGCAGGCCGGGTTTGGGGCCGGATTGGAGCCGGACCGCAGTTGCATTTTATGGTTCCTACATCCCTGGCTGCAATTAAGTATTTGAGTTCAGATTGTTTCTGCACATAATGTATATGTAGACTGTGCAGTTTCTGCCGCTCTTTCACCTCCTGCATTTAGGATCAGATCAGTATTCGTTGAGTGGCTTCAAATTAAAGACTGGAATCATGGTAATATTTCGGGTTTTTGATAACGACTCAATGGATATTTATCCTATCACGAATCGGAGAACGGAAGGTGAAAGAGGGCATCAATCGGCATCATTCACGTATAGATTATGTTGTGATACGTTGAGAAGTCAGATACTTAATTGGAATCAGAAATGTTGATATTGAGTTGTAATTAGTGGCGGCTTTGTGTATGGAAACCCGTTGCAACGGTCTGGATTCGGTTCCAACCCTGACCTGGAACCAAATTAGGCATTTGGACCTGTTGCTAACAGTACTCAACTCTCGTCTTTGCTGTCAGATTCAGTCAAATGGCTGCTATTGTCTTCCAAATCACTGTCAGCTGAATTACCATGCAGCTGACAGTATACCAACCTGTGGATGGACCTTCTTCAGAGAGCAAATCTGCAATAAAATCTTGATCTCGCATATGATCCTTGGCATATGGATCAAGATTGAAAAATCACACTCTGCAAAGTGCAGTACATATATATGCATATCTGGGTGGCACGTCGTCTGTTGCACAGGTCACTTTGTCATCAGATGGTCCATGTGATATTTCGGGCAAAGGTGGTGCACCGCTTGTACGAGGTGCACCCGTGCCATTGTCTCTCCAGCCTATCTGTGACGGCATTGCTGTGTGAGATTAGCAAGGAAGGCAGCCGTCCATGAGATTTTTACAAACCATTGCCAGCTATCATTTGATCACCGAGTTCCCCTTGGTATGTCCGGGAAATAATACACCTCACGTCTTCTCCTTTGGGCCATCAGCCCAAGATTTGTTCATCAGGTATTGCGTTTCCTGGATTGCCCCACACGAAAACACTCCTTTTGGCATTTTGGCCATATTCAAGGCCAGACACTTGTCAGACTGTTGCAGCTGTACCCAACATCATTGTCTTGCCATAGCAGCTGACAAGTTGAAAACTTAAAAAAATTAGTTGCTGCATCTAAAGTGAGAATCGGGTATTACGTCAACCATATATGACTGAATTGCCAACTCGATGGTTGTTAAAGAGTGCTTCGTACATTCCCATCGATGTTTGTCATGAAATTCATCTGTGAAAATTCCAGGACGGACCACATCGTGATGCTCAAGTTCGTAGACTGTTTGGACAAATGCTTGTTTTGACCATGAAGGTTTGCCATTACAGTAAGTGATAATTTGGTCATGTAGCTCTCTACGAACCCCAGCTATTCTTGATATTGTTAGTTGACTGTCATCTACATTGATATGAATTTACTCACATCCGATCTCATGCTGCTTCATATTCTTGCTACTGGCGGATTTATATACCATTTTTAAATGATTGTCCTTGGTGATATCTACACTGGCTACAATTGCAGTGTTGCGGTGTACAAACTGGTTTCTGAGTCGCTTCTGTATCTCACCGGGATGCACATTGCTTGAAGGGCCTGTGGTTTGGCTCAATTCGGCTTCAGTCACACCAGGGTGAGGGGTTTCTGGATCTATAGCTTGCTGATGTGGAAAGGTGAGGAAGATGAACACAAAAAGAAGCGGAAAGTTCTGAACATGATATAGTGCACTACAAGTCAAAATGCATCAAGTGACAGGCAACTTGCACCTTGAATTCATGTTGAATCCTGATGCATATTGATGTACTGCATATAGCTCCAGGGGATTCAAAAGGTTCTGTGATTTGCAGTAAGTCGGCCCCATGTTGTGTCTTTCTTTACATGGTTACATTGTGATGAATGACAGCTTGTATCCCACATTTGGTAGATATACAAAGGTTATTCTTTGATGGAATCAATGTCTGCTGATATTTGCCTCAAGACATTATGGGTATCTTACCTGAATCACACACTATCCATTACGTGACACTGGAATGTTAGCATCACTATGCCCAATCAACTGACGGTTTAAATGCTGATTGTGCTTTGTTCCAATAGAATAAACCTACCAACCTTGACATAAAAGACATAGCTGGCCTCCATGTGATCCACATCATGCAACTTCTATCATCGCGCCCAACATCAGGGTCAACTCATGATATAATGGTCAAAGCTGTGAAAAAAAACATCAAGCAACTTCCAGCAGGCAAATATGACAAATGGTGACAACATTCTATCCCATGACTTCATCAAGCCAATGAAGGGAAGAGTGGCTTAGAGGAAGAAACGGTCCAAGAGTTAGGAGCGTTGGGCAGTTTACAATCCAAAATGAAGCTGTTGGCGCAGAACAGACAAGAAAGCCACTTGTTCAGTAAAGAAGACAATCAGAAATGGGTCGAGGAGTATATGGACAAAGAGACAGCAGTGGTAAGGAAGCGAGTTGATGATGCAGAGACAGAGATTATGCAAGGGCAGGAACAATTGTGAAATGTTGAAAAGGCAACAATCAGCAACTACAAACCCTGAAATGACATTTGGGCAGATGTTTAATGTGATCAGAGACATTCTGTGTGAACTTGCAAGTTCTGAAGATGCGGAGGATGGGGAAGATGAGAATCATCATCAAGAAGATCCAGAATTTCGCCAGCTGAATGAAGACGATAAACATGGCTGGGTGATGGGAACAGTCTCCAATCCAATGCAACACCGCACGGATAGTTTTGGGTAGAAGCAGATCAAGCTTGATGAACTGACACAACCCAGATAAGCTGATGCAGCCGACAACTTGTGTGAGAGGAATATGAAGTACGGGACGACTGAATTGAACCTTTGGGCGGTTGGGCAGCATCAAACATACATGACTAGAGCGATACCATCAGTGGCAATAAATGGAGAGCTGAATCAGGCTCTTGATAGTGTCCCCGGACAATAACAAATGCCGCAAATGATGTCTCAACAGGGAAGTAGTCAAATGAAGCTGGGTTCAGTGAAACCCCACGCAGACAATCATATAGTACCTCCAAACCCCATGCAGTGCCCAATTCGTCTCTGATTGAGATTGCAAAGCCTATTCAACCCCTCAGCTGGTAATTCTGCATGGAGCATTCATAGCTATTTATGATATAGAAATCAGATTCAGATGAAGCCATGGTGACAGCGCCTGTACCACAAGAGGAATAGATTGCCAAATAGGTGGTTTCGAAAACGTATCTCATGTCAAATCAATTTGGCAATTTGTTTTGTGATGTGTCAGCTTAATCTTGATTTCAGTGACCACATTGTGAAACAGGATAATTGGCCAGTTAGTGTGCAAGGGTTGTACAGGCAATGTGACATTTTTGAAACCTAAATCATATTGATTGATGAAGAAGGAACTGTGTAATGTGTTGTCGGTTACGGTCAAATCATAAAGCAAAACCTATATTTGAGAGCAACAATACTAATAAAGTTAACCTGAGTAGTGTCATATGACTTACAGTATTAGTGGTCAGAGCACATCCGAAACCCGGATCCATGACAAGCTGACAGGCACCCATAATCTCTACAGGCAACTACATAACGGGCCGCTCAGACCTTCTGCAGAATGTTGACAAATTGAACATTGCTTATGGTACGTAATGGACATCGAGGAGAATGAGCAGCATATGACTTGGTGAGGACTGTGGGTTTTAAATATCTAAAACTAGTGTATGGATTGTTATACTGTAAATTGCTGGCTGAATGCATGGAAACACAATGGAGCTATATTATTCATCATGTCAATAATGTGTAGAGTGGCGACTCACAGACTGAGATATCTGAAAGTGCTTTCATTCAAATCATAATACATAGTAACAGTATAATGTGTGCCAATAGAGACTATCTGCCAATTTTGTACAATTCTTAAGCACCCAATGACTATTAGTATGTGTCTATGGTGAGCTCAAAGGTGAGCATCAATGGAGCTTCATTTATTTATAGTCATACCCCTGTAGCAATCACCATGCTACATAGTCACCTCCATCCAATGATCAACTATTGGCAGTCTTAGTATGTAAAATGGCAAGCCATATGCTCCTTGCAATATGATAGAAAGAAGCATCAACAGAGTGTTAACTATTTCTCGTCTTCCATCTTGGATAATATCTGGGCTGTATGAAGGTATTTAACCATAATCATCATATTAGTGGCCTTTATGGGCAAAAATTGTCGAGATGGTATCGCTACTACATCCTAAAAATGAGCATCAACTGACAGTCAAATATTTCTTGCTTTGCTACATTCAACATTTGGAGGGTTTCTCTACAACATTGACTCATAATCAAACTATCACCTGCCTTTCTGGGCAAAACATGGTTGTGAAAACGTCTGTACTATTTCCCAAATATTAGCGTCAATGGAGCGTCAACGACTGTTGGTCTTGCATCATGGACAATACAAGGGCTGCATGGTGCCATAAAACCAAAATTGACATATCAGCCGCATTGCTAGGCGAAAATGGTTACTATATCTAAACTACTGGGTTCGAACAATGATGGACAACAGAGTGTCAACGTCATCCGGCCATGTGTTATGGAGCATGAGACGGTTTTGGGGCAATATTGACCCATAATGGAACTATGGGCCCCCTGCCTATACACAAATGCTTTCACCGACATTGTCACTATGCCTTGAAAATCAGTGTAAATGGAACATCAATGATCATTGGCCATGAATGTTGGAAAATCCAACGGATGTGTGACAACATTAATCGATGATCGAACTGTCAGTCACTGGTGGAGGCAAACATGCTTACAATGAAATTGAAACCATGTCCCAAAATGAGCGTCAACAGATTGCCAACAATATAGGATCTTGCATCTTGGATAATCAAACGGTAATCAAATGCAGATGATCCACAATAAACCTATCGAAAGCCTGTATTGAGAAATATATAAGCAATTACATCCCATCCGGCTCAGTCAATTGAGTGCTCACACATTGTCAACAGTTTTAGTGGAGGCTATGAATAGTACACAGCAATGAACTACATTTTTCTGCTGCTAAATTGAGTTTTACATGGTCAGTCTTAGCAATCTGTTGTTGAATTCAACTTCACAAATATGCATGCAATGCCTTACAGATCTGATTTTATTCTGTGTAGTTATAGAGTCAATATTTAAAAGCCTGCAGTCTACATTACTGTACCATTACGTTCGGCAGTCCTTCAAGTGGGATCACCAAGCTTTCCAATTCACAACTTAATGTCAGATTCAAATTCTTTAAAAATTTCGTTTCTCCAGGTTACAATTTCTTCCAAAAATGAACATGTCTTTATACGTGATTTGAGCAACCTTACATTACATTTAATGTTTGATAGTTGTTCTACCTCAATCATTGAATGCTCGAAGGGGCTGATTGATTCTGAATCATATGAGATCAGGAGTGTCATGGCGATTCTATTTGCACTGCAGTTTTGAAGTAAGTGGTAGCCAGGGAATAATATTTAGAGTTCATCATCAAGGTCTTCGCCATCCATCATAATTTTGGGATGAGCTCAATAGGGACACACTTGCTGGCAAAAGCACACATCGCAAAGTTAAACGAATTAACAGAGTCAGAGGCTACTGAATTGACTAGTTCAGCACCGGATGAAACGACCTTAGCCATCGGGAAGAGGAAAGGATGCCGAGCAATCACAATACCAAGTTTGCAGTGGACACTCAGATGTGACATCCAGTGTGATCCATATTGATCGAAACGACAGAAAACGAGTTCCAAACTTGCCGCTATGGACTTTGAAACTTTGTCATTTCACCAAGACAGGTGGAATCTATACCTCATCTTAGGGTTTGTTTCAGCTCATACACCTTGCAACAATATATTAAATCGGGAGCTATGACTGTAATATACAGCACTACCCAAAAAGCAAATTATCATATTGGCTACCACTCTGAGCAATATTTACTGTCTGCACTATGTGCTGACCATTAATGCAAGTAAGAAGCATTTGTCGTGATGAAATCAACTTAGTTTAACTTTGAACTGATGTAAATCAATGAACAAATTAGCCATATCATCAGTTATTGCTTGCGATATAGATGAAAATTGAGCTTTGTGTGAAGTTGTACTTGTTTTCGAGCCAATGGATCACCTGTTCTTATGCAATTTCGAAAACCAGATAACGATTATATATTGGGTGGCAACATCCTGGAGCAAGGGTAGCAATAAATTTGCATAATGTGCTGCATCGTTTCAGTTTACCAATGGCTGTTTGCTTGGTATTACGATGAATAATCATTCCTCAAATTACTGGCTGACAACTGACCGGCAGTCCTCACTAGAGACCTCTGGAGTCAGGTGTCCTGCATTGAGAATCAACCTACCGTGCATGGTGCAACTCATATAGCAGGATCAGCTGCATTTCTGAGCAGTGTTGGTGTAAAAAGCCACACCAATTCATGGAAAGCCCAAGCGGGGGATTAGCAATTGGGAGTGAATGAGAGTATAAACATCGGGAACAGTCAACGACTTCCAGAAGATGGCCATCCTTGATTCAACATAGTGTCGGCCATGAGACCAGGTTTAGCAAATATCATTGGGAAAGTATGTATTTCATGATATTTTCAATGTCCTGAAACTGACCTTCATGTGGCAGAAAGTAAAGACTGTGTTGTTTACGCTAACAGCTAGTCGTTGAAATCAGTTCATTGATTGTCAACAAGCCAAATGGCGGATTGTAGTACGTCCCATAATGGATGGCAAGACGTGGTCGGACTCGATGCTGGATTGACTCAAGCGGGCCTACAGATTGTCAAAATTCACACCTGAGTTGCTTTAAAATCCAAGATCCACCTAATACCAGCTGCGGTTCTTAACACAAGATCAATGGACGATTGTGAAATATGTCTTGGAATTACTGGGGCCATCTGATATTACACTCTATGGATATGAAACAGGCATACTGTAACTGTGTATCATGTTATCACACTGTACGATCATATGTTGGATCACAAGGATGGCGAGATGCGTGTTTTGGCTGAAATTGTAATTCAATGAAAAGATGACTTGTTCTTTGCTGTGAAGTTAGCTCGACTAAAGCTGTGCAAATAGTACGCTGAATTGACTCCAACAACTGACATTCTTCTCATGCCTGCACATATCCTCGATTATTTCCGGAAGTTGTGAGCGTTTACGAAATCGCAGCAGGCAATGGATATCTTTCCTCAAGACGAAACATCCTATATTACCCAATAAAATGAGGCCAATATGATGTATGTGGAGAATGAACACTGTGCCAAACATCAACATGTGCCGGTCAATAAACTCGAAAGCTTACAGATTATCAATTTCATCCCCGCTGCAATAACTTCAGGATTGTGTAAAACATACTTCGATCTGTATGATGTATCCAGCAATGATGAAGAATACTCAAACCGCAACAATGCTTGTTTCAGTTTGAACCACCCTGGTGTCCCGGACGGCTCTGACAGCTCTGACGGAACCTCGTACAATCTGACCGAAAATCACACGGTTCCCATCGCCTGGGCAACAGGTCGCGTTGCCTACGTACCCCTAATACTTTGCGCCTGGTATACGCACCATCAGAACAACATGTGTGTTAAACTCTTCTCAGGGGCTGCAGTTATGCTGTAGCTGTTTACACAACGCCTGGCGATGTTTATGCCTTTCTTCGGCCGATAGCGACATTTTACCTCACCACTATTGATACATATCGGATGCTGCACTCGCACCATGTATGTTTATCTTTGAGATTTTGTCACATATTGCAATAGAGGCTGATCTTCGGATACATCGCCTGCCGTTGCATTTGCTTCGCCCTTATCATATTTCACAGGTCTGAAATATACCGTATAATCTTCACACTGTCTAGTACTATGCCCTTAGACGCCCACATTCGGCGTTGATCCATCATCGGCTTGCGATGCTTATTCCTCCTTATACGAATACGCATTGCCGCCATCCCCGCCCTCATACCTGTCGACATCACTGGTTCCCAGGTCAAACCTGTCGTGTTCAGTCATGGGCCATCGTTGCTGGCTGGCGGTGGGGGTTGTATCCCGTTGGTCGCTTTCATCACATTCATCGTCATTATCCCCGCTGCCCTCCGGCATCCCGAAATGATGTTTGTCAGCCATGCAATTGATGTCCATCAGGATGTTTGGGTCACTGCTTCTCATCTCATGCTCCACAAGCGCCACTTCGGTTGTCAAATAATCAAGAAGAATAGGATTGTCAACACGCGCTGCTTCCACGCTGATCACCACGGCAGGCGTTGGGTTCTCCGTCTGTTGGATGTCACTCTTGACTGTAGCAATAGTGTTGTTATACACCCACTGTTGGTAGCTCTCCGGTAGTGTGTTCCAGGTATTCATCAAGAATGCATATGTGTCTGCTACAGCTGCCGAGGTTAACAACTTGTGACCCATTGCAGTGCAGCAGGATGCGTTTTTACCGACGTCATTCTTGTAATTGAAGTAGTTCGAGTGATCAGGTCTGTCCGCATTCAGCTTGGAATTGGAAGCTTTCGCATCAATGCCCTTGGGCTTTTGCCAATCCAGGAGAGCAAGGCGCAACGTGGTGCAGGTAAACATGATCAGTGGCGAGGGTATATGACCATCCTTGTTCTCAATCATGGAATTATCAAATCAATCTGCATACTTACCGAGGTGATTTGGCTGATGATAAAATTTGATGTACATAAACAGCGGGATTTCTTCCGGCAGGAAGTAAAGTGGATGCTGGTCATTGCTTCCCAGCTTTCGACACTCTCTGTGTTCGATTTGGATTGCGAACACCACCTTCCACACACTGTGCTACTGGGAAAAGAAATTCATTGTCTGCCAGCAGGGAATCAATGAATTCCAAATGCTCTGCATTGGATTCAAAGCGGTGGAGATCATATAGTTCTGCTATATTGTCCCTTGCTGATTGAATAAAACGGGATTTGACCTTATCGACTTGTGTGCAAAACTGGTACTAGTTTGAGCGTGTAATATTCAACGTGGGCTGTTGCTTCAGTATACCTCTTTCAAGATCTCCTTTGATCGTGACTCAAATGCTATAGACCAAATGTAGTTTTGCTGGATTGTGGTGATCGAGTACATCTCTTATATCTCCAAGTGTGGGGCTTCAGCTAATGCTTTCGCAATGCATCGCATTGCATAAGTTACCGTCCCAAGTCACTGGACTTTATAAAAAGCCATCTGTTCCACATGTAGAGCTCCAGGAGTCTCCCCGTTGCAAATTCAAGACACGTCATATCGGAGTGACCAAATCACTGGATGCTACGGCAGCCGGAGACCACTGATAGAGGTGTAGACACTACCTGCGTTTCCAATTTCCACTGCCTGTGGCTCTGATTTCTGTGTGTAGCTTGCGTGCGCAGTGGATTTGTAATGATCGTGCGGACTTCTGGATTAGGGATGGGGGCAGGCAGGTTTTCAAGAACGCTGAGAGGAGTGGGAGTTTGCAGTGGATTTGTAATGATCGTGTGGGCTTCTGGATCAGGGATGGGGGTAGGCAGGTTTTCAAGACCGCTGAGAGGAGTGGGATTGCTAGGAATGCCGGATGTGGGGCTGAATACAACGCGACCTGTTGGGTGTGTATGTGAGGTTGCACTGGATGCCGGTGTGTTACGACTGCTGGTACCCGGCGGGGCGGTAGGAGTAATTATTGACCGTCACTGTGTAACAGGCTGAGTGATATCTGCAACACCAGAATTGTTCAGCCAAGATGAGGGGGTGGAGTTCTGACCTTGGATTATAGAGGGTACAGAACTCCCTCCTTGAAAGGAATCCATCTCCCCAGCCGGTACGGAAACGGGTCTCTTAGTAGGGGGAAGTTGACAATTCCCCAGAGGCCTACGCTTTTGTTGATTGTGACGATTAGCAAGACTTCAAACATTTTGTAGGACCGGAGACGTGACAGGGTGAGGGCTTTTGGAAGGTAGCATCCGATATGGATGTTTGACTTTAATACTATAGGAATAATTTCCTTTGCATGCAAATCCAAAGGCAGGCGAGGGAGACTCCTGTTTGAGCAACCATGGAGGGATTCGACAAAAAAGGGAGGCGCAGTGTACCCTGCCCTAGACTCTAAACTGTGACTATACTCAGGGACGAGATCCCTTCAAAAGCATTCAATTATGGGGTTAACTGCCATCAGATTAACCTCAGATTAAACTCAACATTGATATTCACTGTTACAGCAATGTCTGAAGGTCTATTTGCAACGCTTCAAGGGTGTGTAGGCCTTCCTGGTGCGATTATCATCGTATTACGCTAGTTCTGGGCACAATACTTTGAACCATCGTGTAACGTGGGTGCTTAATGCCTAAGTGACTTTATGCAAATGTCAGGGGACACTTAACACGTTTTGACGCACGGCCATGGACCATATAATTATTTTCTCAACTTCTGTTTCGTAGCATTCTGGTTCCGTACAAATCCAGTTCTTTTTGCCGCCTCTATCCTGGCTTTTTTCAAAGTTGGGACTCTGTTTCCGTTAACGGATTGACTTGTCCCGATCTAGTTCTGTGTAACAGATCGCATATGTAATGCTTCGCTATTGATTGATCCAAAGGTGGAACGCTAATGTCGCATGCAATATCTCGAGGGGTTATTGATATTGCTCTAGTCATAACTGCTCTCCTAAATTCTAGATCGTCAATATCGACCCTTAGTCTGTACTCCAATTCAGTTATTGCAGCTAGCCACCAAACACCATTGGCTCCAAAGAGACACTGGTTTTCTCTTGTGAAACACATAAGTTTTTCGAGAGTGTAAATAATGACGTCGCAATCATTAACGAAACTGACAGTCATAGACGAATCCGAAAAGGTACGGTACTGCCGTACTAATGCTAATAGTATTCTTTAACTAATAGGTATCATAAAAACTCAATAATAGATAATGATCTTCTTCCGCTGGTAGGTCCTGACTGTCCGTTGCAAGAGCTTGTTCTTCTCATTGTCGGTGACAATGTGAGTCTTTATATAGTCTTTCGCTGGCTCATGTTTGGCCGCTACTTCCATGATCATCCGAATGTATTTACTTGAGAGCTTGTCACACGATACTGTCCCAAAACCCGACACTAGTTTCTTGAAGGATATCGTGTGCATGCATGATTGGTTTCAAAGTATTTCGCACCTTATATGAGGCCATGATCCTGCATGATATCAAACCCATCTTATGACAACTCACAACTTCAACTTAGACATCTTGCTTATCGTTTGTTCAGTCATTGGAACCTCTGGCGTCATATAGACTGATCAGCGCTTTATCGCAAAATAATAATAACTCGAGGTAATTAATTCCTTACCATACCAATTTGGCTATTCGGCTTTGCTTTGGAGTTTTATGTAGGTGACCGACCGGTACTCTCCCAATGTAGATTATGACACCCTCTTAGGTTCCGATACATACTAACTGAAGCCAATGAGCAGGATAGCTTCAGCCCTCTTATCTTCACCCAATGCCATTAATCCCTCACACACTACATGCTTAGGATCCGAACTTCCGTGATCTGGAGACTGCGCGCATTGTTCCTAATGTCTGAGAGAAGAGGTGCAAGGATCCCATGTAGTTGCATGTTGTATAACGCGTGCTGCACACCTATCCACATTATTGCGAATAGATGTGTTGTCCCGCTATCAAGTTTGTATAGGTGTGACTTATAATCACACGCACCGCTGATGGTTTTTCACATCCTGGCTATAGCGACACCATTGCATCATCTTGGGCATCCGCTTGATAAGTCTGCTCTCATCAAATCATTACATGCAGCTCAGATGTATCCCCACTAATGGCCGTCTGACTGATAACATGTGTTGATACGCAAGAAGGTGTTTTGCATCCATGGCTAATGGTATTCACTTCCGAATGGTAGTCATGTGTACTTGCTTCAATCATCATATATCATTACTGCTATTAGGAGAAAAACCCATACCACTACCTATCTTTCTAGAACCGATGACCCAACGGTAGCTCCGTCATAAGAAGTGCATCTTGACTCAAGGTTTTTACTCAGAACAATTATCCTGCACAATCACCAGTGTGCTAAGAATCCATCTTTATTGGTATAACGTTTATCGTCCGTTGACACATAGTAAAACCATTTTATTGTCTGTCGACACAAAAATAAACACATTTTAATGTCCGTCGACAAAAGGAAACTTCCTCTTAAACTTCGTATTTTATTCAAACTCATATAATAAATACTGTCGTCTTTGCACAAGATTTATCCAACACGCATTTACTCCTTGTAAGGTTCATACACATTGGTGCAAATAACTGATTTACTCCAATGATACATATACACTTTCTAATAGTCCATTTACTTCATTGGCAAATATAAGTTCTCAGTAAGTTCTAGGAACTTGAATCGCAATTAGGTTTTCAATATGCGTTTACTCCTAGTAAGGTTCATACACATTGTTGTAAACAACTTATTTACTCCAATGATACATATAAGCTCTGAATTACTCTGATAGCCCATCTACTTCATTGGTACATATATGTTCTCAGCAAGTTATAAAAACTTGTATCGCAATTAGGAGCAGTAATAATGTTAATCAATACTTGTTCCAAAACCGAGCTCGTGCTTGAATTTCTGGACTTAACACATTGATACATTCCGTAAAACCAATATGCTTTCAGAGAAATCATCGAAATGTTTAAGAAACATTCCAAACGATCAATCTTCAAATCCAATGGTATGACCGATAAGCGGATAAGGCAAGACAATTCAGAACACGCCCACAATCATTCAATTATGTTTCCTAAAGTTTTCGAACCATGATATATCCCTATAATTAATATAATTCCTCATCAAATTATACTCATGCCTCAAAGAACTAGTCTCTTTGGTAACAATCTTAGATTCTTTGATTGTTATCATAACTATCCAATCATATCATGTTATATAAGATAATGGTATCTTAGATCCCCGTATGCGTGAGTACTTGTTTGCAACTTTGTATACTATCCTCTCAATATTGTTGTTGTTGATGTTTTTAGAGTTTATAAGAATATCTGAAGAGATCATACATGACTTCGTTCATTTTCATCGAAGGTAATTCAAATATCAATGAGAATACCTGAAGACAGCATGCATGACTTTGTTTCTCTTTATTGAAGGTGATTCAAATTTTACTCAGATTGCCTGAAGTCATCGTTCATGACTTTGTTTCTCCTTATCGAAGGTAATTCGAAAATTAATGACAATATCTGAGGACATCATGGATGACTTTGTTTCTCTTTATTGAAGGTAATTCAAATATTAATCACAATACCTCAAGACATCGTTCGTGACGTCGTTTATCTTTGTGGAAGGTTTTTCGAATATTAATGAGAATACCTGAAGACAGCGTTCCTGACTTCATTTCTTCACATTGAAGCTAATTCAAATATTATCTTTCGCAAGGGTAATTGTCTTGTCGAAGATAACTCACACATCTTGTTGCCTTTCCATAACCCTCATTGGAACATATATTATTCCATCTTGGCACTCATTTACTCTTTCTTATATATATAAATATTTTTCACCCGAAGGTTCAAGTCCCCATTCATTTATAATAAAAGTCCATATCAGTTCTCCTGCCAAGGTTGATAAGTTGGTAATTAAACCAAAATATATTTCGAATTTTATCGTGGTAATAACACTAGACTTACTTGACTATGGGACATAGCCATGTACCTCTGGGTAACCCAAATCCTATCATTCCGTAGAGAACGATCATCGGATCTATTAACACTTTGTTCTGAACAGTTCACTGATCATACTGAATTATAAAATTGCCAATCAAAATTATCACATCAGACTCCTCGCATAGCCTTCATCCTGTATAGTCGTTTCCTTGATCAGTTAATTTGTCGTTTCTCATAGGTGATGCTTCGATCAATTAAACAAAAAAGGTATCGAAGTATAACATTTATTTCCCCATTCAACAGTGTTCCTCTGGACACTGTTTAACATCATAACTTACTGAATTTCAGACATTAAGTCTGAACCATATTCTGCATCGTCTTTAACAGACTGTTTCACAGATGCAAAGTCTGAGCACCCATGTGCTGCCTTGTCTTAACGGACTATATCTCACATGCTCAGTCTGAACACCCATATGCTATATCCTTATCCTTAACGGATCCTTATAATGTCAAAACATTATTACCCATCCTCAATTAATAAAGAATATAGCCGACAACTTCTGTAAGTAAAATAGTGAAGTTGTTTCAAACAATTTTAACGAAACCACATTGAAAACATTAAATTACCGAAGTAATTCATGAAAACAATATCACGTAAATAATATCGAAGATAATAAATTACTGAAGTAATTTAAAAAGGTGACATCAACATAGTAATATCAAAGATATTAAATTACCGAAGTAATTCAAGAATGTAATATCAACAAAGTAATATCAAAGATATTAAATTACCAAAGTAGTCTAGGAAGATAATATCAACCAAGTAATATTGAAGATATTAAATTACGAAAGTAATGTAAGAAAGTAGTATCTACGAAGTACTATCAAAGATATTAAATTACCGAAGTAATTTAAAATGGTATATTGATGAAGTAATATCGAAGATATTAAATTACAGAAGTGAATTAAGAAGGTAATATTGTCGAAGTAATATTGAATATATTCAATTACCGAAGTAATTTAAGAAGGTATATCCATGAAGTAATATCGAAGATCTTAAATTACCGAGGAAATTTAGAAAGGTATATCGACGAAGTAATATCAATGATATTAAATTTCGCAAGTGATTTGAGAAGATATATCAACGAAATAATATCGAAGTTATTTAATTACCGCAGTAATTTAAGTAGGTATATTGACGAAGTAATATCAAAGATATTAAATTACTGAAGTAATTTAAGAAGTCAATATTGTCAAAGTAATATCAAAGATATTAAATTACTGAAGTGTGTTAAGAAGGTAATATTGTCGAAGTAATATCGAAGATATTGAATTACGGAAGTAATCTAAGATTATAATATCAGTAGAGTAATATTTAATATATTAAATTACGGAAGCAATGTAATAAGGTAATATCATCGAAGTAATATCGAATATATTAAGTTACAGAAGTAATTTAAGAAGATAATATCAACGAAGTAATATCGAAGATAATTAATTACTGAAGTAATTTATGAAGGAAATATCAAGAGAGTAATAATGATTAACATCTCTTATTAAACTACGAAATTTAATTAATTTGTTAAATTTCAATTCCGCCCACCGATATCTCGCATTGCGCTCGCTGGCATCCCTAAGCTCATCGTAGGGCTACTTTTCATTGAATTCCCTGCATTCCGTTTGCTTGGGATCTCGTTTTTGACAATATGATGACAACTAATCATCTTGTTCGCATTCTTTCACAACTTCTTCGGAGTACTCATTATTTCCTTCCTCTTTCCATAATTGTTAAGCTTCTTGAAGCGCTCTTTCGAATATTTTTTGGTAATATTTTTTGGCTACATCCCGGCCATTACCTTGCCTTTCTAATAGCCCTTGGTTATACCTGTCGTTAAAACTGCAATATTTTCCTTCATTATACATCCTCCAATCTCGAGTTGTATATTTATCTATTTTTGTGTATGCAACTTGGATAGAATCCTCGAAATGAGCTATCCATTCATAACGCATAGATACACAGTTTTCTTCATAAAACCTATAATACCGTATGAGCAATAAGCGCTCAATGATTTTCCGTAGCTGAATCATTAAAAGCGATAGTATAATAATGACCAGTATATCGTAGGACTGACCCATCGGTGGATAGGTTAAATCTGCTGCTAGCTGCATTTTCATTAATTGGTTTCACAGTAACACCAGTCCATTCGATCTTCAACCGTGTAGTTACACTCCCACTTATCAGCCCAAGATTTATATTGGTATCAATATGGCGAATATACTGGATCGTCAGATTGAAGCAATCTTTCTTCAACTGTCGAAAGTCGATAATTTTCTATCCACGAAGAAGGATAGCAATTTCCCTTTGACCACAGTGCAATTTCACAATATTCGTCACTGTTAAACAGTGGATTATCCTGGAACTGTTCTGGCTGTGACAATACAATTTGGTCGAGGGATTCGAATATATTAAGCAGTTTGTAATCGAATATATCAAACGTATATCCCGACAAATCAATTATATTGATAATCAAAGTCTTCCTGGAAACAGAATTCTATTATCAGGAATTTCAACCGGTAAGGTTTTCCCGAGAATTATGCGTGACCACACTTTGCTTTCAGTAACCAAGTGTAATTCTTTTAATTAATCAGCTATATTCGGAGTTCTCTGATATCCGGAATTATAAGCTGATCTCGCAAAAGGAATTCAAAATACACATTGACTAGTCAATTTGCTCTTTGACGTAGCAATAGTATATAACGCCATCAAATCCTTTTATGGATGTAGAAAGAGACAACCTTCCCTGTAAAGGACCTGGGACCCCTGCATCATTTCTTCGTTCATTCAGTGTAATTTCTTTGATTGTTCTGAAGTTCAGATACTATCTGCAATATTACGTCTTAAGCCTAATCTCCCACAATTTCCTTGATAGTTGTGGAGTTCAAACACTATCGGCAGTGTTACGTCTCCGCGTAATCTCCCTCAATTTCCTTGAGAGTTCTAGAGTTAAGACACTATCGGCAGTATTACGTCTCTGCGTAATCTCCCTCAATTTGTTGTATATAACCCAGGAGCGTAGGTGTATATCTATTGTACTGTTACAGGGGTGCTTAATGCCTAAGTAACTGTATGCAAATGTCAGGTGACACATAACACATATTGACGCTCAGGTGTAGACCCTTGAAATATTTTCTTAACTTCTGTTTCTTAGCTTTCCGTTTCCGTACAGAACCAGTACTTTTTGCCACCTCGATCCTGGCATATTGTTTTCGCAATTTCCTAAGTTGTGACTTGGTTTGCGATAGCGGGTTGAGACGTCCCAATCTAGTTCTCTGTAATGGATTGTTTATCTAATACTTCGCTATCAATTGATCCAAAGGTACAACGCTGATGTCTTGTGCAATACCTCGAGGGTTTATTGATATTGCTCTAGTTGTAACTGCACTCCGAAATTTGGGATCGTGAATACAGACCCTTTGTCCGTTATCTAATCCGGTTAATGCAGCTAGCCAACAAACACAATCGGCTACAAAGAGATACTGGTTTTCTCTTGGGAAACAAATAGGTTTTTCGAGAGCATAAATAATGACGTCACAATCATTCTCGAAACTGATAGTGTTAGACTAATCCAACACGGTACTGTGCTGCCGTAATAATGCTAATAGTATTCTTTAACTAATAAGTATCATAAAAACCAAATAATAAATAATGATCTTCTTCCGCTTGTAGTTTGTGACTGTGCGCTGTGAGAGATTGTTCTTCTCATTGTCGGGGACAATGTGAGCCTTTATATAGTCTTTCGCTGGCTCATGTTTGGCCGCTACTTCCATGACCATGCCAATGGATTTGCTTGATAGCTTGCCTCGGGATACTGTCGCGGGACCCGCCACAAGTTCCCTGAAGGTTATGGTATGCATGCCTGATTGGTTTCGAAGCGTTACGCTCCTCATATGAGGCCATCATCTTGCATGATATAAAATCCATCTTATGACAACTCATAACTTCAACTTAGTCATCTTGTTTATCGTTTGTTCAGTAATTGGAACGTCTGGCGTCATATAGACTGATCAGCGCTTTATCGCAAAATAATAATAACTCGAGGTAATTAATGCCTCACCATACCAATATGGCTATTCGGCTTTGCTTCAGAGTTTTATGTAGGCAACCATCCGGTACTCTGCAAATGTCGATTATGACACCCTCTTGGGTTGCGATTCATACTAACTCAATCCAATGACCAGGGTCGCTTCTGGCATCTTATCTTCAGCCAATGCCATTAATCCCTCATGTACTAAATGCTTAGGATCCGGACTTCCGTGATTCGGAGAGTGCACACAGTGAGGTGCGATGATCGCACGTAGTGCCATACTGTATAACGCGTGCTGCCTACCTATCTGCATTTGTGCGAATAGCTGTGTTGTCCCGCTATCAAGTTTGAATAGGTGTAACGTGTAATCTTGCGCACTACTGATGGTTTTTCACATTCCGGCAATAGCGACATAATTTGATCATCTTGCGAATCCGCTTGATAAGTCTGCTCTTATCAAATCATTACATGCAGCTTTGATATAATCTCACTGAAGGCCATCTGACTGATCACTTGTGTTGATACGCAAGAAGGTGTTTGGCATCTGTGACCAATGGTATCCACTTCCGAATAGTAGTCAGGTGTACTTGCTTCAATTATCATGTATCATTATTGCTATTTGGAGATATACCCATAACACATCGATTGTGTGTATCTTCAGCTTCCGGGTGGAAATTCCCCATTGGCCGAGCTAAAAGCATCGCAGAGTGAACAATGACGTATTCTCTATCCTATGATGTCAGTTGTGTGTGCTTTTTCCACTGCTAGACATTGGTAGCTGTGTTGGATGGTTGCACAGTTGGGACAACCTGAGAACTACTCAGTTTTCTCCGAGATCAACAAGGTCTGAGCAGTAAACATAATCAATGATGCAAACGCAACGCCCAGTGTCTTATACTGTCCTTTCTGCAAGTATTACATTTCGTCTCGAGCCTTGTCGTTAAAAATGTTCCTTGTTGTTCTTCAAGATGAAGGCATGGCCATTTTGTTTTCGTTAACCATCAAAACTTTCAAGTTGAACCAAGCAATCACTGGAACTCGAGAATATGGATCCCTTCATCCCGCCTACACCGCATTTCAGTTCTCATCAAGTATTATACACACCGACAGTATCCTGTTCTCGACATCATGTATCTTGTACAAATCAATGCCCCACATTCCATAGCCCACCTGATAACCTTCACAACTGTGTACTTTCCCTCCGCGCGTCCTTCCGCTGCATGCAACTGCATCATAATGCTAATCTTTCGGATGTAGATTAATTTTTCAACTCACAACAATAGCACCAAAGGGCAGCAGCAATGGAAAGCGGAAGGCTAGGGCAAAGATGCCAACATCAGTTATAAATCGACGCTTGTTGTTGGATCAGGACCATATAAAGGGATTCATCTCGGAACATATCTGTGCAGTCATACAGATATACAATGTTTGCGGCGATATGGACGAGAGGGCATGGGACCTGTGTTATCATATAATCGTTGTTGATCCAGTCACGACATGCCACTTTTGACAATTCCAGCTGATGTGGACGCACCGCAGGAGCAGGAGTTCGCCTGTTCGGGAGTGGTGGGCTGCCTTCCACTCATAAATGGGGCAAATATTTGACAAAACCTGCGACCAAATGAACAATTGGAGGTGGGACAACCCCCTTGCCTTCGGGGACAAAGTCGATCGCTCCAATCCACAGGCAACAATCATGAGGAAGGTTAAATGCACCGGTGAGCGTGTCTCTTGGTACGGTAGCGATTATCTCAGGGCAAAGAATGAGCAGCCAAGCTGCCTGGCGTACGAATTAGGCGGCTTCTTGGCCGTTCGACCACTGCATTGGGAGGAGATAATCGACGAGGATGATGATGACGAGAACTGGGCGGATCCTGGAGCGCCGAGGAGTGGAAGTAGCTGCCCTGGTGATAGCAATGACAATGACAACAGTGAGGGTGAGGAGGACACGCCGGGCGGTGAAAAAGGGACTGGGAAAGGGAAGGGCAAACAGGATGGGCAGGGGAAAGGGAAGGTGACTGAGGGCGGAAAGGGGAAATGGAAGGGAAAGGGGAAGGGAAACGGTAAAGGGAAAGGTATTTTTAAACAAACCCCAGGGGGAGATGATATCTCTAGTACCTTTGCTGTGCAGTTGCAGAAGGAAATGTCGCAGGCAGACTTGGACATGGAGGGCTAACTAGAGCAGGTATATGTAGAGCCAGAAGCATCACCCACCGTGTTAATTTCTTCAGATCATAATACCGACTCTACTGAGGAGGACGGCGAATATTACTCAGAACATGATTCTGATGTGAATATGCACATGGAGGATGACGTGGACGCACCAGATGGCGTTGATTTAGACGGCGATGTGGATATGGAAAGGAATGGTGATGATAAGCAAGATGAAGAGGAGGAAGATGAGAAGGAGGAAGATAAGGAGGATGAGAATAAGGAAGAGAATGAGGATGAAGGTGAGGAAAATGGCAAAGAACCTCGGACAATTGGCCAGAGAGAGATGGGAAATACATCGGCTGACGATGCTGATACAATGATTGAAATCAGCCATCCGTGCTACCTGAGCAAGGCCAGGAGATGCGCGAGCATGCCCCACCATCACAACCGCTGGCGCAAGCCCCACAGCCACAAACTCTCGAGCCTCGCCCACGACCACCAACTCCAGAGACTTATACCCTGAGTGAGCCGGAGTTTTGGGGCTTGTGACGCCCCAACAACCTCGCCCATCGTCGCCAACTCTGCGAGAAGCTGAGGCAGCCGGAAATATCTCGGATGTCAATGTGGAGCAGCAGCTACTTGGCGAATCGGCAGGTGGCGACAGTCTCCTCGATGTCTCTCTCCTGGATGACCCTCTCCCGGATGACCCTCTCCCCGATGTCCCAATCCCCAATGTCCCTTCACCTCACGTGCACCCTGATGGCTTGGTAGCAGAGGAGTGAACCAGTCCTCGCATTGGAGATGACCCATGCGTTCCAGTTAGGGTCGTGTTCTGGTCTTGTGAGTTTCCTTTACTTTAATCTATTCATCTCAGGCACTGATTGAGGCACAGGTGGAGGGGTTTTGTTCATTTGGGTTAGAGTTCCGTGGTTGATCATTTCCTTTGTTGTAATCTATTGATCTCAGGCATTGATTATTACCTGTGTCACGATGTTGTTGGATTGCTCAGGGTTTGTATTTTATATATTCATTGGATTATGGGATATTGCGCATGCGGTGTGTTTGCAACTCCTGGTGTGTAAGGAACCTCCTTGTGATGGTATCGAGGCTCAATAAATCTCTCACATATTGTGAGCGTTGACCCACACCAGACTGCTCAGGCCCAGCACCAGCTTTCGTCACTTTCTACAGTGAATACTCCACTCCTCGCGTGGCGTCGACTATGCCAGCGCAGACGCCGTTCCGTTGCCCCAAATTTTTATACCGAAAGAAGTTCACCTCAGACAGGGTGTGACTTAAACACATCAAATTACACTATTCTGAACACCTTCAAGTTGCATGCCAGAAGAATCTGACTGTTGATAGTGCGCCCTGACACGTTGAACCTGCTCAGTGTTGTGAATTCAACGGTAAAAAAGATTCAGTCGAAGCCTTGGGCGCTTTTCCATACCTCAAGCACCATGAAAACATCACTGACTCGGAGTCTGAACCACAGTCACGTCCTGCGCCGTGGATGGGGACATACTCCATCGCTGGTGCTCCGCTGTGCGATTGCATTGCTGCGCGACGGGAACGCAATGCTCAGGGTTTCCTTGAGACGAACCTACAAAACAATCCCTACTACCAGTTTGCGACATGTGAAGAGTACAAATATATCATGTGTGGGATTAAGAAGAAGGGCATGAAAACCAACCTTGACAACGTGCAGAAGGAATAAAACACCACTCTGCGTTTCCCAAGGTTCAAAAACTGGGGTGATGTCCTGAAGCTTGTGGCTAGCTTCCCAGATGATCTGGCTCTCGGGGAGCGGGAACTACACACTCTCGATGATATGAAATGGAATGACAATTACCAACTCCTTATCAAATACTGCAGTCGAGCCATTACCAAAAGCATGAGATGCTCAATGCGGTCGCCAGCCTACCCCGAGTATCATATTTATGCCCCTACACATTGGTTTAACAGCGATATGCCACCGAACTGCCTCTCTCCCGAAATGCATACAGCGGACTGGTGTTAGGAGACCCAGATAATGAAAGATATTCAAGTATAATGACGTGCTGACCAATGTCAAGTCAACGCTCACAGTAGGGGATACCCTGGTTCCCTTGCTCTTGCTGTCCAACGGAATGCATCTCTCGAATTTTGCTGGCGACAAGAAAGAATGGGTTTTATATATGACAATTGGCAATCTATCTTCGAAGCTCTGCCAGATGCCCTCAATGCACAGCGTAATAATGGTTGCTCTCCTGCCGATTGCGATCAAGAAGCACAATATTGTTCAGAACTCGCTTGATGAGCAGCGGCAAACAAATCGACAGGTGCTGAGCGAGATACTCTGGCAGGTACTCCACCCTCAACCTTTAACAAAATCCTAGTGCCAAGTAAGGGTATTCTAACATTCTCTGCGCAGATGGCAACTTCAGGCGTTGCAAACCGGGTTTAGCAGCATGGCTTGCAGATTGCCCAGGGTATAGCGACCTACATCATCTCGAGTGACATGTCTGTTTTTGGTGCCAGTGTCCAAAGTACAAATTTGGAGATTATGTCTCTCCTGACAGGCAACACCCCCGGCAGGATCACAACCTAGGTTGAACGCTCAGCGATGCCAATACCAGGGCAGCCAATGCCGAACTCTTGTCACGCCATGTCCACTGAGGATTCAGCGTGTTTTGATATATTTCCTGTATCGTGTGAAACCTCAAGAAGCCCGACCTCCTCCATAAAATGCAGAGCGGGATGCTTGATCACCTCCAGAAGTGGATATTCCACTGTATGAAGACGCATGAACGGCTCAACAAGTACAATGCAATATGGTTATCCGTGCATGATTACCACATTCTCACACCAAAAACTAACTGATATAAGGCAGTTTCTCAATAGAATGGGAAGCAGATGCAGCAAATGAGCTGGTACCTGCTTGGAGTTGTAACCCTGTCGCTTCGGGGAGGAAGCACCACTCAGAGTCCCATATTCAATTGCTGAATTGAGTGCGCATGGGCATTGTTAGAATTCTATATGTATGCTCCATATAAATCTCACGATGATGCAATATTGAGCTACATGGAAAACACCATGTGTCGTTTTCACACCTTCAAAGATGTTTTCTTACTTGGGCGAGCCGGCAAAAAGGCAAAAGCCAAAGCCAATGCCGAGAGAACGTAGCTCGTGAAGAAGCGAAAGGTAGACAAGGAAACAAATGCTGAAACATGGATGCCATCAAAGAACCGGAGCGAAATGACCGCCTGGCAGGATTATATTAGCCATGAGATAGATGTTTCGAAGGAGTTAGATGCCAACTTCAACATTCCTAAGATCCACTTGATGTCGCACTGGGGTAAAACAGATTCGTCGATACGGACTCTTGCAACAGTATTCTGCCGAGAGACATGTACAGGAACATAAAACTAATCTCAAGGACGGTTGGACCGCCTCCAATCACAATCTCGACTACCTGCCGCAAGTAATCACCTTTCAGCGCGGCATTCTCTGCTTCCAAATCAGATAGCTCAATTTCCATGCCCTCGCTCAGGGTCGAGAGAACTGCGCTGACACCTGCAAAATCCTCCCTTCCATCGCTTATCTGGCTGCCCCCCTGAGCTCCCAGTCTTTGGGGAAGCCCGAATGCATGGGAGCCCAAAACTGCCGTGATGGAACGCATCCTGACGCCATGATCAAAGACTTCAGAGCATTACTCGACAATACGCAAGATGCAATGAACAGAGTAACATTATTCAACAGCACGCGGGAGATTCTCAAGCTTAAGAGTTGTAACAAGACATACATATCGGATGAACAACTGCACACAATCGAGCTTTGTATTTACCATGGTTTTAAGGTTCAAGTTGAGGGTTTAGAAGGTGAAAGCATATCTCAGATTTGCTGATGCACAGGAAGCCAGAGCTGGCGCAGAGGGGACCAACGGAATGACTGGGTGCGGGGAAAGCAATGGGCAGTGAGATGTTATGGTGCATTGAATGGTCGTCTGCTGTGGCAACTGCAATGGCTATTTAATATCACGCTCCTGAAAGAGGATCGAGCTTTCGTTGAGTCCTGGTTAGCCCTGGCGCTAACTACCATACCTGAAAACTATGGTAACTTGGATCCTGTCTCGAAATTTGGACAAGTGAAAAAAGAACCGGCTGCAGTTCCGTTGAAAGTTTTCATCGTGGGAAACATCGTCAGCTGCATGAACGTAATTCCAGTGACACCTTCTACTAGTAAGACAGGAGTCGGATGGAACGAGGGTCGGATTGTCAATAGCCATATAAATCTGGCGACTTGGAATGATGTGTATAATTAGTAAAGAGAGAATTGCATTTTGCGCGCAGGTAGAACAAACGCGAGGATAGGTTTCAATAGCGGCACACATTCCATTGCGATCCCGATACAGGCGCGTGCGCAATGAACCCATTCCTATGTATGGTCACAGTTGGCCTTCAAAGCCAGATTGTTCATTGAAATAGGAGTCCGACCGAGCAAAAATAAACGGTGAAACTACGATAGGAGGGCGATTGGCAAAGCCACAAGTGGGATTGATGCTGGGCGCGGAGTTAGCTGCTACCGGATGGGTCTGATGGCTCTGACGGACAGAGTTCACACTGACGGAGACATTCCACCTGGACGAAACCATTTTTTGCTGATGCTTAACGCCAACAACTGAGACTGAGACAACCCCCTGATGAATCAATTTCGCTGCAAGCATATTGTCTGCCGCCAGGCTCATGTAGAATACACCACCTGAAGCACCAATAAACAAGATGCGAAGAAATGGAAATGTCAAAGTTACCAGTAGTGTTAGCAACGGTTCCAGTTTACCCAGCTTCGATCCTGTTTGGAACCGCATGCGAGGCCCCGGTCCATGTGAGGAACCGACTAGGACCCGAAACGGCCAAGTCTTGGCGGGTTGTCATCCGGACCGTACGTTGACCAACGGTTTTTGGCCGGGATTGAACCGAACTGCGGTTCCAATTATACAGTTCCTGCAAATTTGCCCATATTTCACTATATGAGTTATGATGGTATCATTACATGATCAGTATGTACATTGTGCATTTGTCCGTGCTCGCTCACCTGCTGCTGTCAGATTTGCGATCAGGTCAATTTGCGTTGAGTTACGGTGAAACAACGGCTACTTTTGAGTGATAATAGCGGGATATCAAAAGTTACACAATGAATAGTTGTCGGAATCCCTATCTGATACACCAGGCGGTGAAACAGCGGGTTGAAATGCACATTCTACATACTGATCATGTCATGATACATCAAGAAATAAAATACTTAATTGGGGCCAAAGTTGTAAACTTCAAATGCCGGGTTTTTACTAGTAAAACCGGCCCAATTGCAACGGTCCGGTTTTTAGTCTGTTAAATACCGTTGCCATGGTTCAGTTCCAGTCCCAACCCTAACCCGGAACACTACTAGCGGGTTGGAACAGTTGCTAACACTAGTTACCACTCCAACCCGATGGTGAGTAGGAGGACATTTCGGATCCCAGACATAACTCACTGCTGCCGTCAACAGGGCGAAAAACACACAAAATTCACCGATCTCTCCAGTGTGGTCCCTGACATATTCACCATGACACCACCCGGTGACGGAGTGGAGTACAGTTTTTCCATTGGCTCAGATGTTATCGGCTGGATGCAGTCAAACACAACAGGTGAGATTATTTGCAACAAAGTTCTTTTAAGGCAGTGTACACAAACAAATAACAAGATGTTACCAGGGGCTAACCATGAATTCAAAACAATAAACACTGAAAACAACTTGGAAATGAAGAACGATGTGGAGGAAAGGAGACCATACAGAATGGCCAAGGTTGACGACTTGTTGGAGATGTGGCAGTGCACCGAGACCCCATGTGCTTTACAGAAAGAATTTTGCACTCAACATAAGGAGATCAGTCACATGGGATACATTTTGCACACCCAAGAGATCGTCACTGCATCCTGGTCACCCTTTCCACATCATAGTGGGGCTACATTCAAATTGTCAGAAGGATTTCCTTCGCCACCACCTTTGTCTGGAAAGGACCTGCCTTGAGGACAAACTCACATCTTAAATGTCCACCAATTCTGTAGAGCCAACCGTCATCCTGTCAAAAGTGATTACGATAGTGTACCTGAATGTGTTTCGGACACTGACAATTGGCTTAACTTCAATGCTGACTTAGATAATCTGAATGACAACAATGATCATTGCGTGGCAGACAGTGAATGTGATATGGAGGAAGATTATCGCATCAAGGATCCGGAATGCCAATGGCAGCAGGCTGTGAGTGCAACCCCAAATGATCCCGGATTGATTCAGCCTATACAGAAGTCAAATTGGCAAGTTGAACAGGTGTTAGTAACAGTCAATGCAACCGAAACGAGGAGGAACAAGAGAATCAAGATAATGTAGTACAGAATACAGGAATGTTTCCCACGTATCTTTGTGTATCTTCCCAGAATATTTCAGTTAGAGATATATTATGGAGGAATGGTGAGCTGTAGAAGGAGGATACCGATTGATAATGAGATGTATAGCAGGCACAATGAAGCTTTTGGCATAACACATAAATTTTAGTCCTGCGAGAGCAACCTGTGCAAAACTGTTTATGTTCTCAGCTTTGCTCTTGGGCCAAATCAGAACTTATCAGACAGACTATGAATAACTTCAACTCACGATGAAAACTATTGTTGATGGGAGCAGATGTTGAATGGACAATACAGGAAATTGAGTGTCAACGGAGCATTAACAATTTGTGGTTTGTAACTATGGTAACTTACCAGTACTTTGGTTGCTGTTATGCCTAACAAATATATTGCCATGCCTATTGCCAAAACCGACACCAACATGGTCAGCGCCTCATTCTGAGAATGAGCGTCAACGGAGTGTCACTCAATTTTAGCTTCACATGATGGGTAACTTATGTTTCAATTTGTTACAGACATTGATTTATCAGATATTGGCAGCCTTTATGGGGAAAAACTAAAGTGACATACTCCCTACCGCATTCCGAGACTCAGTGTCAACAATGCATTTTAGAATTTCAGCTTTGCATTTTGGCAAATTTATGTTCCGATTGATTGGAGACATCCATTGATCGGATATTGACAGCCTTCACTGTGAATAACTACATTGACAGGCTCCCTGTCGCATTCTGAAAATGTGTGTCACTGGACCGTCAATGATATCTATCTTTGGATCTTACACAATTAAAGTTGCAATTGGTGGCTGACTTCTATTAATCTGATATTGGCAGCGTTTACTGGGAAAAACTACCCAAACATGCTCCCTACCATATCCTGAGAATGAGAGTCATCGGAGTGTCAACAATTTTTACCTTCAAATCTTGCCTAATTTATGATCTGATTTGTTGCACACATTTATTTATCAGATAATGACAGCCTTTACTGGGAACAACTACAGCAACAAATTCCCTACCACATTCTGAGAAGGAGCATCAACAGTGCATCATCAATGTGCAGCGTATCTTGAATGATTTTTTTCCGATCGGTTCCTGACATTCATTTATCAGATATCGGCAACTTTTACTGCCAAAAGCAACGGCTAGATACTCCCTGCCATATCCTGAAAATGAATATTAACGGAGCATAATCAGTTTTAGTTTTACATATTTCTTAATCAAAGCATCCCACCGATCTGCCCATTCATAACCGAAATATTGATTGCCATGATAGGTCAAATTACACTACAGCAAAGGTTAACCATCAATTCCAAAATCATCTGCGTTGCAAGCTGTAAAGTATGCAAAAACATATCAGTGGTCATTGAAAAAGTAATTTAGACAACACACTATTAACAAACTCCAAAAACAACAGCTGTATTTGAATGAATAGATGGACCTACTGGGCGACCCGCTGACAACGCAGCCAAGTCAGACCAGTTGGGAGTTTACCATTGAATAGTATCTGAGTTGACAGTTCAGGTGAATTTACAACCTATATCGCCAATTATCCAACAGTTCGGTATGAACCGGGACCCGAACAACATGTGACGGTCTGGAACTGTTGCTCACTGCAATCAGCACAATGCTTATTTGCATGTTATCTGCACAGACTTGGTATGGAACCCCTCGACGCTTGGAAATACCCTTTGGTAAGTGTTTTCCAAAGAAATATTAGACACCTATACATATAGCGACAAGCTTGAAGATCTTCCGACATTGGTAATGGTGTGCCGGAGACAGGATAACCAGAACCGACTGTGATGAAAAGAACAGGCTGCAAAAAATACATATGGGGGAGCACGAGGGGCTATCTTCTCACGGAAGGTGCCAACATAACCCCCAAGGCCCCTGAAGTGGTGCCTACTGGGCCAGTTACAGAATATACCAGACCGGTCCCCATGGATCTCATTGCAGGTAGATGGAGCACCTCAGATGAGTAAAGGGCAATGAGGTTTGTAGATCGACGGTGTTTGTACTGTGGTGTGTTTAGCCACAAGGTGGTCGACTGTGTAGTAAGAAAAATGACCAGGAAGTTTAAACTTGCTGGGGCAGAAGTTAATGATGCAGAGCAGAAGGAGGATTCAATAGGACCACGAAAAGAGCAAATCATTTTGGGAAAGGTGACTCCCTGATTGTCAGAAAAAGTGTTGATTCAAATGTGTTACAATGTTTTGGGATTTGATGGTATAGAATTGGCAAGGGGGATGTATTGGGTGGTTCAATGGAAGGGAAAGATGTGGTTAAAACCTGTTAATTGACCATCCGTGATGAAGTGAGAGAAACATATGCATTAATGGACCATGTCGCTTTGGTAATTGTATTCAGAGATCAACATATTGCTTGACACAATGAGGTTCAGTAGGAGCAACTTGAATAGAAAAGACAGTTGGAGGTTATCAATAGACGAACCATCAAATCAGGGGAGATTACACGCCATACAAACGTTGTGAAGTGATTACAGGACGATAAGCAATAAATCCCAATGTTTATCAAGAAGTTGTGACATAATCACATCTTTCTAGAAATTTCTTGGTTCAGGCTGCTTGATGTGGCTGTTCAATTGACATCAAATGCTGTAATCTTTGGATTACAATATTGTACTACAAATTGTCATCGTGCAGCAGTAACAGTCCAAGGCATGACAGAGGAGCCACTGGATCCAATATATGATGAAATGTAGCTCTGGAAAGTTGATATCAGAAAACCCTAGCCATTTTACAGAAACTTTGTCATACTGAATGGGGAATTCTTTTGCCATACCATGAAATGAGAAAGGCTAACCAACTTCAACACATCGTGATTTAATATGAATATAGCCATTGAAGTAAAAGACAATGAGGAAAGACAATTGGAGGAAGCGATTCCGAGAAAATATTCTGAGTTTCTACAACTGTTTAATCTTGTATTGGATGACAGGTTACCACCACATCAACCTAACATTGACAGTAAGGTCAAATTTAATGACAGAGAAACACAAACTTGGGAACTTCTTTATAAGGTATCTGTAGAAGACTTGGTGATAATGATGCAATGGCAGGAGGATAATATAACAAAAAGATTTATCCAACAGTCGTCATCTCCTTGTATCGCTCCCTGCCTATTTGTGAAGAAACCAGATGGGGGATAACAATTCTGTATTGATGATTGGGATATATCAATAGCTTGACAGTTAACAATGGGTATCCTGTGCCTGTTTTTCAGAAAACCCTAAATGTACTTTGGGATGGAACAATATATACCAAGTTGTGCATCAGAGGAGTATGTACTCTGAAATGAGTAAAGGATGAGGAGGAGCATGGGTTCGCCTGCAAGATCAGGTATAGGTTTTTTAAATCATTGGTAATACAGTTCCAGCCAACGAACTTACCTGGGGATTTTCAGAGATATATTATTATACCAGGATTTGTGATGCTCTGCATAGATTCACATCAGCCTATCTGGATTACATACTGATATATGGTAATTATGCGGAACCTCATGAGGAGCACCTTGGGTGGGTAATGGAATGTCAGCTTAAAGCCGGACACTACCGAAACCCTAAGAAATGTGAGTTCCATAAGGATACAATAAAGTATCTGGAACTGATCATTTGGAGAAAAGGAATTTCTATGCACAAGGATACAGTAGATACAGTTCTGAATTGGTCTGGGGAGAAGAAGACAGCAAAATAGACACCTGAATAACCTCGGTAAAGTACAACAATTTGTGGGGTTCGGCAATTATTATCAGAGGTTTATAAAGGCAGATTTAGAATGGGCAGAACCATTAACCCAGGTCACAAAGAAGTGGATACCGTTTGAGTGGTTAGAAGACCAATCCCTGGGTTCTGAGGAGATGATCCAGTGGTTTACAACAGCTCCAGTTCTCTGACATTTAAACCATGAAAGAGAGGAGATCATGGAAACTGCCATGTCAGATTATGTTTCTGCGGGAGTATTGTCACAAATGGATGACAAGGAGTGTTACACCCGGTTGCATACTTTTCAAAAATAAATACCTTGGCCAAATGCAATTATGACATATACAATAAGAAATTGATGGCGATTAACAAAACACTCTAGGAATGGTGATCAGAGTGCAAGGGAGCTGAACAGAAGCTATAATTCTTGTCGGATTATTAATACTTGGAACATTTTGCTCCAAGTGGCTTCTAAACCGATAACAGGCACCATGGGCTGAGTTTCTGTCGACGTTTGATTAAGAAATTGCCTATCGACCTGGAAAATCTAATGGCAAGGCAGATGCATTGAGACAGTCTGGATACCTATCTAAGGGGGGGGATGAAAGATTAAGTACAATGGAACAAGTAGTGTTGAAACCAGAAAATCTTCAGGAACAGCTACATATTTTGACAAATGAGGTACAATAAGAGTAGTCAATTTCGGAACAGTTGGAGGAAGCATATGAATTGAATAGTTTCTGCAATAGGGTTCGGAAAGTAATGAGAGAAAGCACCGCAATGATGGAAATTATAGTGGCAGAATACTACCAACAAGATGGGTACCTGTATTGTTGCAGTATTGAATGTGTTCCAGATAACCGTGCATAACAGCTATGACTGATTACAGAGTACTATGATACAGCGTTACCAAGACAACCAGGAAGAGCTATGACATTCGACCTGTTGAGCAGACAATACCACTGAATAACTCAGAGAAATCACAGGAACCAATACCTACAGAAGTGTGAAGAATGCCAGATGTCATGAATCAGTAGACATGCTACGTTCAGCGCATTTTGACCCCTCCTATTCCCAGAAGTTTTATGGAAGGATATATTAATGGGTTTTATGATGGGATAACCGGAAGGTGAGGGGTTCAATGCCATTGGGGTAGTGGTGGATGAGGTGTCCAAGATGTGATACTTTAAATCATGCCGAACAATGGTGGATGTTTAGGGACTGGCAGCCGTTATGCTTATGGATGTTGTCAGAGTACACCGACATCCAAATGCGATTATATCTGATAGAGAGCCTGAATTTGCTACAGGGTTTTGAAAATGATTATCCGAACAGTTGGATATTGATCGACAGCTGTAAACTTTGTTTCATTCCCAAATGACTGGTCAGACAGATAGAATGAATTTGGGTATGGACCAGTAGCTCCGGATAATCACCAGCCGTCAGTAGGATAATTGGGTACAAAGGCAGCCTTTGACACAGTTGGCAGTGAATATAGGGATGTCCGAAAATACCAAGTTCTTGCCATTTTTCGCTGTTACAGCAATCCGTTCATGAATGTCCTTTGGCGAAGTCAGTGGGGGATGTGAGAATTCCCATCTAGTTGATGCCGATCCAGTATACACTGTGATTCTGGATTTTCACAAACACCTCTGTGATAAAGCGAGGCAAAGGCATGATGTCATGGACAATCATGCTATTAAGAAACAACTCCCAGCGCCAAATATTCATGAAGGAATGAAATTCAGCTTGTACGCTCACAACATTCAGACAGTGAGGATCTCGCGGAAGTGGAATTGGACAGACTGGGACCATACAACATTGTGAGGAAAGTGTCCCCTGATGGGTTTCAGCATAAGCTATCTAGAGATTTACAAATCCAAATGTTGCATTATGTTTCGCTGTTGGATCCAGCTGCAGAAAATCTGGAATTAGTATAACAAGTTACTGCACCTCCCCCAGTAGAAATAGATAGAGACAACCTGAATCAGGTAAGATGGGTGAAAAATATCTGTCTGTATCAGAATCAGTTCTAGCATCATCTTTGGTGGAAGCTGTATGATCCGATGACTTGGGAATCTGCTAGGGACATCAAGCGTCTACAGGCTGTTGATATTTTCGATGATAAGTACCCTCAGGCACTTGTACCCATGCAAATGTCGCTGAGGGAACCCCAGGTCTAGGAGCGGGATACTGTCAAAGCTCCAATTGATGTGTTGATGACAGGTGTCATTGGTTAAGGTAGCACAGAAAGTAGGAAGGAACACAGAAGGACAAAGTCACTCATTTGGAAAGAGCTGGTATGCGCGGTCTACAGGGACATAAGGCAGTGGTGATCGTGTGGAAAGGATATCCAGACAAAAGAATGAGATAAGCACACTGAGTAAGGTGTTGCCACATTGGATGTTGTGGTATAGTTGTTTTGATATAAACATAGTGGAGGCTGTATAAGAGCATGGATACAGATTCAAATGGTACATTAGAGAGTGTCAAATGATTTGAAGGTGGCAGATGCAGGGTGTTTAAAGGCAAGTTGTTTGGCATTGGAGGTTTTACTTCTTCTTCTCACATTACTCATTCAATTGTATAACAAGCAATCATACAACTTCGGAAATATGTTGACTCTGTTTCGTGCCTTGTTTCCCCGATACAAATAATGAGTTCAGTTTTGCACCATCCATATGATCTGCTTTTGACCCTGCCCATTACACAGTATTGGTATAGGGTGACAGGATAACCAGAAATAACTGGCCAGGCAAAACTGCAAAATTTGCGTGGATCTTTCAAGGCTCGGCATGTGTGTATGACAACAAGCGCTGGAAAAGATCGAATATTTATGTTATATAATGCGATGATGTCTATTTACCCTGGTGTATTCCACTTATATACTGCCTGACACTTATTGAACCTTCAGTATCCCTGTATCTGCATATGTATATATATAGAGAGACTTAGATAATACATGCCATTTTATAATTCGGCGAATCTTGTGACTGAAACAATGATGAATAATATAAATGAAATGCCTTGTGGTTGTCTAACCCCAAGAACCAGTGGTGTGTTGGATCCACTGCTGTGAGAATATGGCACCAAGTCTCCCACAGAGCTTGCACAGAGGCCTCAGCTGCACTCCAATTATCCTCCAGACCTGTGTAAAGGTCACAGCTAGTGTTAGCAACGGTTCCAACCCGCTAGAACGGTTCCGGGTTAGGGTTGGAACCGTTTTACCACATGAAAAACCCGGACCGTTGGCATTTGGGCCGGTTTCCACCTCAAAACCCGGCCTCTGCAAGCCCAGATATCTCGCTCCAATTAAGTATTTGAGTACTGATCGTATTGCGACATGATCAGTACGTAGATTGTGCAGTTGTAGCCGCGCTTTCACCTCCAGCATTCAGATTTGTGATCCGACCACTATTCGTAGAGTCGCTATCGAAAACCCGCGAATTTCGCTAATATTTTGCCCTTAATCCACAGCCACTCTACAAATATCACTCGGATCGCAAATCTGATTGCTGGAGGTGAAAGAGCTCATTAAACTGTACGATCTACGTATTCATCATGTCTTGATACGATCAGAACTCAAATACTTAATTGGGGCCAAAATGGTAGGAACCGTACAAGTGGAACCGCGGGCCGGTTCCAACCCGGCCAAAACCCCGTGGGTATATGTCCGGTCCGGGAAACAAGCCGCCAAGAGTTGCCCGGATCTGGTTCCTTGCCGGTTCCTGACCCGGACCGAAGCCGGGTAATGCGGAACAGTTGCTAACACTAGTTACAGCTACTGCTATATCTGACTATCAAAATAGTTGGTGTTGTAGCATCTTGAATGCAAATTGATTACTCTAAGAGCCTTCTGGTGCACCTTAGAATCATGTGGCAGTGTCAAAAAGAACATTGTGATGCATGAGTGGGGCGCAGGAGTATCTGGAAGTAAGTAGAGGCACTTGTGAGGGCTACCGGAGGGCTGTGAGGTTTTAGTATGGCATTCAGACAGAATTAAATTTTACTCATATCGTAAGTACTCTCATCGGTGTTTTATGGTTGGCAACAATCGTGAATCCAACTTTCCGATGAAGTAAGAGTTGAATACACTTTCATCTGCTGATCTCTGATGGATCCCACCAGAGCTCGCTTCCATACAATGCAATAGTTAGAATGCAGGATACCTGCTTATATCAGAATTAATTGTGGACTATTCTCTTAATCATCGTGATCATGCGCAATCTGGCTTCAGCTGTCTTGGGATTGATTATGACCATATGTAATGGTCTTTGATTGTCAGGTGAGGGTACATCAAGACTCCGTAGCCATTGTATTGCCTCTTTCTTGAAGTATTCTAAACCTTTTCCTACCATGATTTTCGCTTGGAGTTTCAGCTGGAGGTGCTTCTTGTGGTCTATCCTAAATGTGAAAAGTATTGCCTTTGTCTTTGCACTGTCAAACTGGAGATCTCATCCTCTGGCCCACATAATGCTCTGTTCAGGACAGACTTCATGTTTTGCAAGCACCTGGTTCGCATTCTTCCCAGTTTCCACCCCTCTGAGGTCCCCAATAGAGGAGAGGCCTTCGGCTTGGACTTTCATTTCCACCATTTCATGAGATCAGTGTATGGTAACGCAACGAGAATCGGCGACACTGGTGAGTCCTGCAAGACCCCTGCTTCAACAAGGTGACATTGAATGACATTGCTTTTGATTACCACCTCCACAGTCCTGACTAAGACATACCTCTCTGTCTATCATATGGGATCCCCATCAATCTTCCCTGCCTTCATTCTATAAAGCAGCATTCCTTGCGCTATGCATGAGAACACTGCTATCATGTCCATTAGAAGGACATCGATGATGTTCTCTTCCTTCCACTCTGCATGACTTCTGTTGACTATGATTGCTGCAGTGTCAACACCCAAACATTTCTTTGAACTACCACTTTGACCATCGGTTAGCACAGTACTTCTCTTGGCATCATCAAAGAGCTGCATTGCAACTGCCCTCTGAATGACTTTCTCCATGCAACTGAGCCTCAAGATCGATAGATAGAAATTCAGCTTTATATAATCCTCTGTTCGTGGTATTCAAATAATCATTCTGCCCTGGCGTTTCCAGCCAGCTTTGTAATAGCTCCATATGACCCCTGTATTCCTTAGTTCTACAATTGTTGTTCTGTTCTTCAACCACAGTAACAGTGTGGCTCCAAATGACAGCTTGACTGGGTCTGGGTGATTCTGTAGATACTACAAAAACAGTGATCCTTCAATAAACTACTCCGTTGTCCGTTTGTGTGCTTTTCCTGTTGGTGGGAGTTCATAGTACAGGACCCTGATATTGACATGGAATAACTCTGCTCTACACAGTTCCTCCTTTTCAGCAATGGTTTTTGTTTGTGTCCCCTCTTGGTCAGTCAGTGCTTCCACTGTGGCTCCCACTTGACGGTTGGTGATTATTGGTACCCTACATCCCTTGCCACCCCGGATGTTAAGCAAAAAGACATTCCACATCTGGCACTTGGATGGAAAAATTGGCTTCTGCAGTTCAGCTTTCACGTGCACTGCATCCTCTGACTTCCTGACCATACTCATTTCTCACTCCAGTGCCCTTCTCCTCCTCTTAATCTCGCCTTTCCACCACCTCTTAGGTCAAGCCCAGATGATCATATTCCTCAGATTGAAATAAAGAACATTGTGGAGTGTTTCCTGATATCATTCACTCTCTCGCGTTACATTGTCTCCCATGCATTCCTCGCCTAGATAGGCTCCTTCTCCTTCCAGCTGTGTTCAGAGGTTCTCTGTTGCTTCATCATTTTCTTTGACTTAGCGGACTGATTCAATCCTATGTGTTGCAAGTCATCTGTCTCTGCTGGGTTGTTACCATTCAATTCCAACACAAACAACTTGTGTAAAGGCATATGCCCGTGTATGGCCTCGTAGGAAGGTATATCAGTAGATACAGTTGCAAAAGTGGATGTCAATATAGTAGAGTAGTATAAAGGTAAGTTAAAGTTAGATGATCGCTAGAGATCCAAGGCTCATGGCGAGCCGACTATTTAAAGCGGGCATTACCCGGCCCTGGACACGTCACGTGCAGCTGTGCCGTTACATTATTCCCCTCATTAGGAGCTAACCCCCTGGCCTGCATAATCCCGTACAAGAGTAGAAAACCGAAGGAAACAATCAAACAACCGTTCAACATACCCAAACATACAAACCCATAAGTCCCACAACCAACAGTACCGCTCAGGCAGACCTTTGGGTGGATCTGGCACACGGGGAAACTCCACCTCCACTTGATCTGTCTCCGGAGGTGGCAAAAACCAGTGCCGACCCCATATGTACTGGGCCGAGATCCAAAGAAGTAAAGAAGTAAAGAAGAGAGAAGAGAAAGAAGAAAGAAGGAACATCCATAGTGACACCGTCCTCTATATCTCCACTTCCCGAATGGCAGGAATCCGACTATCGAATCTCGCACTTGTAGCTTGTATCAGGTGTATGGCATTGTCGGAATTAGACACAGTAATCTCGGTGAAATCCTCAATCATAGCATGAGCCTCGTTTTGACTCTGCGGGATAGATGGTGGCTTCAGCTCGCTGCTCATCATAACCGCCATTGGCAATCACATCGCCATCGCATTGGTATATCTAATTTGTAAGCATTCCAGTAACCGGTCATACTGACTATACGTCTAAGTGCGCTAGCACCAGAGCTTTCCCAATTCTTCGTAAACAATTCTGCTAGCCCAGCCCATCAGTGATCATTGTTGCTGCACATTTATACATTCAGGCGCGTTTCCGCTCTCCCGACCCTCGTGCATAGCTTTGTACGCTAGCCTCGATAACTTATATCATCCCTTGCAGCTGGTCGCTCTCACATGGAGCCCGTCTGTAGTTATATTCATCCTCCTTCAGCATCGGCCTAGCAGGCTTATAGGCCTCCAGTATGGTCGTGTCGGTAAGCCATTTGGTAAACATCCCTGTTGGTGGCTTCGGTTGAGGGCTCCCGATAATCCTCTTATTCAATCCCAATTTGGAGTCATTCGGCCTTGATCTTGGTCGCTATGCTCAGTCATCATCTCTCGGTAGTTGTATCAACTGTCTTGCATGATGCTGTTCGGTGACTGTCGCTGGCGATGCCATTCGGTACACTATTTGGTACGTTCAGAGATCATTTTCAGTCTTGTTCGGAACTGCGTTGGTAGACATCATTGCACTTGTTCGGCATAGATCAAACTCGCTTGATAATCTCATCATCTCTCCGGTGCTCATGCAGTCGCACTGATAATCCTCCTAGTCAGTGCACTTGTTGGTACACATGACATCCGCCCTGTGCTTGGTGCACTTATCTCCAATTGAATGTTGCGCTTGCCGGTTTTCCTCCTGGTATGCTGTCCGCTTCTTCTCCAGGTGTGGTCGCTGTCACTTGTCTGGGTATCCACATCTCATCGACTAATCTCCAGTTGCGATTCTCTGCCGGTAAGTTCGCTCCAAGGTGCTTCCTCCCAGCACTTCCGGTACGGTGATTGCTTGCAGTAGGGATTGATTTTGATTCCGGTACAGTCATCCCCCTTTTGTAAGTCATAGCTCCGCTGATGACTAATCCATTACCGCTTCTTCGGGTATCATATCGATTGGCTAGGAATGATTCTGAAGTGAATTTCCAGTAGCCGCCATGCATCACGGGATTGTCGAGACTGACTTGGGATCGCCGAGACTGAGTCGGGATCTCATTCGGGATTGTGACATGCACATGAGGCGTCTTGATTCATCTGTAGGTGCGTTTGCCATCACTTCTTTGGGTCCACTTATCGCCGTTCTCGGAGTACAAGTGTTGCTTCTTCTCCATATGCACTTGCCGCCGGCAGCCTTCTCTATTGGTGAATGCATGTTATGGTGCTTCGTTCCTGCATTTCCTGTACGGTAATTGTTCGTATTATGGGTTGTTGCGAATCCGGCGCTGTCATCCCCCTCTTTAAAGATCATTGCTCCGCCAAAGACCAATCTCATAAGGCTTGTTCGGTATTGGCATTGTGGCTGTGACTCGGGATGTAGTTGCATGATTCGGTATCTCCGAATAGCGCTCTGAATAGTGCTGAGTAGTGCTCGGCATCATACTCGGTGGAGCTATGCCACTAGAACACCGTATGTCTGCGAATCTGTGCTGGATTGTAACTCTGTAGCTTGAATTCAAAGTAAGTGATATCGAGAACGGTATAACTTCGCATAACCGCAATATCTTCATAAAAGGGAAGGCGATTGATTGCCATCCGCCTCCAGTGATCCATCTCCTGAGGTCCATCTCCTGTCATTAACCTCCGGCCGCAATCCCTCTCAGGCCGCGATCCATCTCCGGCCGCAATCCATCTCCGGCTGGGATTCACCTCCGGCCGCAATCCATCTCAGGCCGCGGTCCATTTCTGCCTGTGATCCAGTTCGTTCCAGCCATTCGTTCCCACCGTGTGCATAATTGCGCTCTTATGGGCCGCATTGCGTAACTTCTCCTGTAACTCTGTAAGCTCAATAAAGGTCATTGTTACTGACCTCCATAATGTCCGTCGTCCATTGACTCTTCATCGCAGTCACATAATTCATCATAAGAAAATACTCACTCATTGATCCGTCGAATTGGCATTGGATCTTTAAGTCCCAACCCAGGATCCGGGCTCGTGAGCACGCGATCTCAATCCACACAATTGTGTGAATATCGCTCGACTCAACTCAACTGAACACTGCGTTGAACTCAACTCCGCTTTATTGTAATCTGCCCATATGGCAAATTGGAGCCGGGCTCCATATTGATTGCAATTGAATGATACGGCAGGAGTGTCTCCGCCTTGGCTTTGCTGAATAACCTGCATGAAATCTCTGTACATTGCTGAATATGTCCTCCATCATCTGTAGGCACCATCTTTGTCATGGTACCCGCTCAATCTGCAAACGTTATTTCTCAATTCGTAATATATATATATGGAGCGTTAAGGAGGAATATCCAGGAGCCCGGATTTAAATCAGTTCCCCCAGGGAAGAGCCAAGCCCTGCCCCCCAGTACTCCCTTCGTGTCTAGGCATGCCGGTAGCGGTCATTCAAGGTTCCCAGGTGGACGCTCTGCTGCTGCAACTACCGCCGCTGCTCCCTGCTTGCCCGTGAAGTGCCTGGTGCCTATCTCACCACTAGAGATGCTTTCCACGATCACTCCCAGCAACCCTATACGAACTCTCACTGTTAGGCAGAACGTCCAAACGACCTCCTCACTGGCCAGTTGATCGTCAATAGCAGTAGCTCCAAGTATTTGTATCTAGGAAGTACAGCCACCTTCGGAACGCGCCTCCTCCCTAGCCGTGATCCACGTACATTCCCGGGGCATACCTGATGGCCTGCCCGGTCAACTCCCACCTCTTCCGCTCACCCTGGGGTTGCAGAGCCAAAAGTCGATTGCTTTGCAAGTCGACGCTAGGATTCCTGGCCTGGTACCAATGTAATTCCTATCACTCCAGCTCACAGTGTATTCACCGCGGCTGCCACAATGTTGTACGAATAAGCTCACTGAGCGAATCACATTCTTGTTACACCCAATTGGGACTGTCTGACAACCAAATTCTGTCCATTCCCACATGGGGATATGACACATCAATTGAACCTCTTTGCGCATTTTAAATACATGTGGAATCCGGTGATCTCCTGAGAGTACCCAGACGGTCCATCCTCCGGTAGCCCCGTGGATCCTGAGAATCCCGGCTACAAAGTAAACTCATCTGCATTGTATTCCTAAAAAACCCTCTTCGTATGCCATCGTATGGGGCACATCCATATTCTCTCGTTTGCGATCAGCTTTCGTTAACTTGTTTGACGAAATACAATAGAGTTGGCGCAGATGGCTCTCTCTCCTCACAACGATCCTATTCGGTCGTCCAATCAGGTGCCAAAGGTGACAATTGACAAAAGTGATAATTGACAAAGGTAATCTCGAATCGTAGTTGCTAGCCATTTTAGAACATCCAGGCATTATTATAATTCCCTGACGGAGCTGCCACACGATCTGCGATCGCTGCTACACTCTCCTGAACTCGTATATAGCCTTGTAAGACTTCCATACAATGATTCCACCATTCCAGCAATGGACCAGTCCGGACTGGGTCCGTCCAAGTCCAGTCCAATCCAGTCCAAGTAATTTTTGGACCGGGATCAGACCAATCCCCAATTTTTCTAGACCTAGACTAAACTAGGCTGAACTGCTTTAGACCAGTCCACTTGGGCCGAATCGGCCCAAATACGTTGGGAGTTACTGATATACTGAGTCAACAAATAGACTCATACACATCCAGCGTACAAGTGGGAAAACTTCCAGGTGGCTGTGGACAAGCTCGAATCGACGAAAGATCAATTGCACGACGCAAAGCTGTGTGTGCAGGGGTGACAGAGGGAGAACTCCAGCCTGATACTGCACCATCTGCAGTTAGTCCATTTGCAACCTGGCGGGCGCAGAGGCAGCACACTGTTATCAGTAACTCTACCCCCAATTGATTCAAGAAGTGTTTTCAACCGCTCAGTCAGGTCAGATATGGGCTTTGACAGGGCCAGTCTATGCCAAGGGTGACTTTGAAATCTGTGACCTGACCGGTCTATACATCCACTGATTTTCATCTGGCCGGTCTATGCATCTGTAGATGTCCGGCCGGTTGGTTTGACTGCTTGAGAACACTGGATTCAAGTTGATTCAAATCTGGCAGTTGTACAGTAGATGAATATGTCAGATATCTTTCAACTCCAACTGAGCCATCGATTGCCAATCCATTCGTCTTTTGGCAGTCCCAGCAACAGATGTACCCACATCTCTCATCAATGGCGCTTGATATTCTATCCGTACCAGCGATGTCTACTGGAGTCGAAAAACTCTTTTCCCAATGCATAATAATGCTCAGACAGGCGAAATAGAGTGCACATTGATTCCTTGCAGGCTGTTGAATGTCCCAAATCATGGGACGGGCTTCAACTAAGTCGTTGTTGTTGTTTATTCATACTGTATTTACTCGAGCTAGAGTATAACATGACCCTTAACACCTCCAGCTCCGGGCAAGCAAGTTAGATGGCGGAAGCTTCAACTGAGTCTTCCGAAGATAGGTGTGATAGAAATACCATTGGAAGTAGTGAATGAAGGGGATCAACTAGCTGAAGATCCGCCTGAGGGCGAAGATATGGATTTGGAAATCATGTAGCTATTCTGCAATTTTTGCCGAGTCATGCTAGTATGCACCTGCACGTCAATTAGTTTCGTTTGGTCTGGTTGGGTTTCTCGTGGTGGTGATTGCTAACTATGGGCAGATGGGTTTGTGGTGATTGCTGGTCGACGTAGTGTCTGGGTTAGGGTTGTAGGGATTACTGTCGCACTTCTTTGGTTTTTCGATCTACTTTGAAATTGATAAATATTATCCTGTTTGGACTGGTCCAGACCAAGCCCGTCCAGTCCAAGACTGCCAGCCTGGGGCCCGGTCCGGTCCGACCTTCCCGTGGGACCGAACTGGACTGAGCCCTACCCCAGACCGGGTCCGTCCGGACTGGTGGAATCATTGCTTCCATAACCATGGCGATAATCTTCTAACATCATCCGTAACGTAGATAATCCCATTGTCTTGCAGAAGGTAATTGCGATTGGTACTGCCATCGGTGGCATCGCTAGATGTGAATTATGCATATCGCGTAGATCCGCCCAGATCCTCTGTAGGTGCATGGAATATAATCATAGGTGCACTTCGTTCGAGGTATGTGCCCGATCATGCTCTTGTAGCTTCGATTCCGCATGTAGGATGAGGATCGAAGAAAGTTTGGGGGAAGGGGCCGGCTTCGGCATTGCTGGTGACCCGACTCTCGTGGACGTATGGACTCTGGCATCGTCCCTGTAATCGTGAATTGACTCAATTGGAAGGTAACTTGTCGAATCTGATTGGTGTCGCAATTGTAGCCTTCGAGTTCTCGCATGATGAATTTGTTGCAATTGACTTTGACTGACATAGTCACTGACGTGTCTCCTGGCCGGTTGGCCTCTGGAATCGACTCGGAATTGTTTCTGTTACTGTTAACCTCAATCGGGTGGACAATTCTTGCCCCTTTTGTATCTGCGATTCGTATATCTCAAGTCCAGATGATTTCTCGCCCATAGGTGTCGTGACGCGTGTCTGGCCGATTGGCCTCTAGAATCCACACGAAATGGTCTGTTACCGTTCACATCAATTCAATAGACATATCAAGACACTTCGCTGATGCAATCGGTGCTCTCAATCCGTATGATATCTTGCATGTAGATTGCGTGTCGTGACGAGTCGGAAAGGGGTAATTCATGAAATCCAGTATGCGTAACCTATCTGAAATTGTAAGAGCGATACTAGTGTAAAGGCATACGCCAGTGTATGGCCTCGCAGGAAGGCATATCAGTAGATACAGTTGCAAACGTGGATGTCAATATAGTAGAGTAGTATAAAGGTAAGTTAAGGTAAGATTATCGCTAGAGATCTAAGGCTCATGGCAAGCCGACTATATAAAGCGGGTATTACCCGGCCCTGGACACATCACGTGCAACCGTGCCGTTACAACTTGTAAGTTACAGGCGAGGTCGGATGTAGGCGAAATGGATGTTGCAAAGCTGAATTCAAAATTCATATCAAGGGACAAAGACATGAATAAAAGTCAAGATCTTCCTAAAGTTGTACTATTGCTTTCAATACAAGAAAATGAGTAATGAAAGAAGAAAAGAAAATCCTCTGATGCCAAACAACCTCTCTTTCTATACATTTCAATTGCAATCCTTGAATTATTCCCCATGCTCCAATGTGTCATCCAAATCTCCATCTATGATCTTATACACCCTCAATTACTCTCGTATCAAACCCAACCACGTCACAACATCCATCTTTGAAACACATGCCTCAGCTTCCCCATCTGATTCTTATCTTCTGATATTACTTCGGTACCATCACTGCTTTCTTATGTTCCTCTAGAATCTTCCTCACCGCTTTCTAGAAATGAGTGACTTTGTTCTCCCTTGTTCCAGTGTACATTCCCTCCTACCTTAGCAAATGTACCTGGTCATTACGTAATTGCTTTGAGCCATATCAGTTTCCCCATCCTAAGCTCGAGGTCCATGGATAACCATTCTGACAGGTCCAAGTTTCTGAGAATATTTATCATAACAAACATCGAGAGCCTGTAGACAATCCATCTGCCTAGCTTGTGCCCAAATCATTCAATCATAGTCTGACCACTGAATGAGATATTGTAACTGGTTTCAATACATACTGGAATTCTCCCCCTGTGCCGCCTGATTCTCTTGATCTCCATTGACTTCGACTGGGGGAGGTGCACTAATATGTTGCCCTACCAGCCGATCATCTGCAGCAGAATCTACTAGTGAAACATCATTCACATGATGGATTTGTAGACTCTTGGGTAGCCCAATCTAAAACGCCTATGGGTAGACCAGCATTACAATCTAATACTGTCCCAGTCGTTTCCAATCAACCTTCGACAATCATGTTGTTTTCGAGATACGGCAGGCGTCTAACCATACTTTTGTCCCGATCTGTAAATTGACGGTGGGAAGTCATTTCTTTTTGGCCGCGCATTCCATGATGTCCTGGCTTCGCCTAATTTCTAAGTGGAGATGTTTGTAAACCTGCTTAATCATAGCACATACCTTATCGTGATCCAATTACACGGGAATTCTGACAACCTCCACACGCCTTGCAGAAGGACATCCCAGGATCCGTTGTTCTAACAGTGATGAATGCAAAGCACTTAGTACTTTCTGTTGTCCAATTATTGCCTTCAACTTTTGCAAACTGCAGCCACCGAACATGATTATTCTACTGATTCCTCGTAAATATTTGGAGGCATTGTTCCATGCCCGCATTCATTCTGACAATCTGCTGATTAGTTTGGGGATGGTACGCAGTTGACAGTCATCAATCAATACCAAACTATACAAAAGATTAATTCCAAAACTGGCTACGAACTGAAGCCCTCTCTCATGAATGATCATATCTGGGAGTGCCTTTGACGTTACTAGTTATTGAAAGCAGAGTTCTGTGAGTCCCCATGTATCTCCCGTTATCTGTCATCATACAAAATGTTGCATCTTGGACACCGAATCCACCACTACCCAAACAGCATTCAACCCTTTATACTGTGCTAATCCTTTGAGAAAATCCATCAATATATCTTCCCATGGTTTTTCGGTAATTGAGAGCAGTCATAATACTCTGAAGCTAGCTTGACTACTGATTTGTGACCTCTTCCATTCTGCACAAATTCCTACATACTGGTCAACCTATTTTCTCATCCTGTTGCAATAGTATTGTTAGCTTACCATGTCAATCATTTTACCTTTTCCTGGAATCCATGCAAATGCTTCATCATGTTATTCTTTTATCAGTCGTACAGGTAATGCTGGGTCTTGCAGGACATATTTCTTCGATCAACATTACATATACCCATCTTGTTTGAAGAATTCCGTGACATGAATTTCCATTGGTGAGACACCTTGTTTCAAGGCTTCGAGGACCACATTGTGAAAACTCACCCACAGACATGGCTCATCAAACTGTTCAGATGTTGATTTCCCTTGCTTTACATCATTTACCAGGATACATCACTGTTCCGGAAGATTTTCTGTTTTCAACACCACTTGTTCCATTGTTTTGTATCTTTCATCCCCCCCCTCAGGTAGGTTTCCAGGCATTCTTGTCAACTAGTCCGCGTTCCTGGTAGATTTTCCAGGTAAATACATGATCTGTTAATGGCATGTCAAAAAACTCAGCACATCGTTGGTGTCGTCAGTTTACACCCATGTTTGTTATCAAATGTTCAAAGTTCTTATGATCGGTTAACAATTGTAGCTTCCGCACTGCTCCCTCACACCCTGGTCTCCATTCCTCTACTGCCTTCATAATCGCCATCAGGTCTTTACCATAGATATCATAACTACATTTACCCAGGGTATGTGTTTCTGAGCAAAATGCAACTGGGTTTTACACTCCTATGTCTTCCCTTTGTGACAATACTCCTGCAGATATGTGATCTTATGAATAAGTTTCTATGATGCCCTGGTGTGCATGGTCAAACTGTCAAAGAATTGGCGATGTATAAAACCAATTGATCATCTCCTTGTAAGACCATGGTTGATCTTCTAGCCAGTTGAATGGTACATTCTTCTTTGTTAACCCAGTCAATGGTTCCACCACTGCTGAGTATTCCTTCATGAATCTCTGATAATAATTACACAACTTCAGGAATTGTTGTACTTCAAAGAGGTTATTCAGGCACCCATTGGCTGTCTTCTTCTCCTTTGACCAATCCACACTGTGTCTGCTTTGGCCTCGTCGATTGAAATTCCTTTTGTCTAAATGATGAGTCCCAGACATTTCGCTGTTTCCTTATGGACTAGGCATTTTTCAGGTTTTAGGTTGAGTCCAGCATTCAGAAGGCGTTCTATTGGCCATTCAACTTGTCTATCATGTTCTTACACGAAATTACTATATATCAGGATGTCATCCTGAGAGATTGACACGAAATTATCCACAGCTTCCCGAATTCTGTCATGAATATATCCCTGAGAATCTGCGGCTGCAGTTGTTGTTTCTATTTGCATTAGCAATGGTTCAAATAATCCATACATGTTCCGGAAGGCCAACATATGCTCATCTACTTGCCCTACTTATAGGAGATTATATACTCCTCTGACATGCAATTTGATATATTTTCTTGCGGGCACAAGAAGGTTTAGGGTTTCCCGAATGATGGGAAGGGGATACCAATACTTAACAGTATTGCAGTAGATGTCCCAGTAATCGATACAAAATCATACTCCCTGATCTGGTTACTTCACGAACAGCCAGAGAGCTGCATTTTGTGATGATCACTGTTGGACAGACCACTTCATCATGTTATCATCAATTCATTCCTTCATCAACCCCAACTGTTCTCCAGACATCATTTAAAGCAGTCCCTATGATAATGTTTCCACATCCTCAAGTCTAACCTCATGGTCAATGTTCAGTCGATGTGGTGGTAATCTATCGGAAAATACTAAGTTAAACCATGTTAAAAACTCAGGGTATTGCTTTGGAATGACTTCTAGCAATGGTCTTTCCTTCATATTCCTCGCCTGAATGGCTTTATTAATAGTGTACAAAGGTGATTTACAGAGAGTTAACTTCCATGCGAAACTGTTCACAAGCAGGATACCACAATTAATATAACGATATTCTGGTGAAATGGATGAGATTTTCAGATATCTGCTGTCCAAAGATTCTTCTCTTCATAAACTTGTTCAGGTGGTTCTTGCATTGCTCCCTGAACTGTTACTGGTGCATTATAACAATAGGTCATGCAATACTGTAATCCCAATGTTACGGTATTTAACACAAATGGAACAGCCTAATCATGTAGCCTGAACCATGGAATTCCTAGAAGAATTGGATATTGTTCTAATTGTGTAATGAACAGAGGGATTTGTTTCTTATGATCCTGTTTCCTCATCACCACTTTGGCCAGGTATGTAATGTCCCAAGATTCAATGGTTCATCCATCGATAACTTCAATCTGTCTTGGCTCTCTAAGTTGCCAGAATGGAATCTCATGCCAACAAGTAAAATCTTGATCCATAAATGCAATTCCCATAGCTTCACAGTCCATGAAGAGATGTGATTGTATCACTTGATCACAGATCATCAACAAACAGGTTATAACTAAATATTTCTCTTATATTGATCCTTCCGATATTTCTATCTTGGTAATTGAAAACATACAAGTTCCAACACATCGTTAAACATTTGAATGAAATCTTCTTCCATCAACTGGGGAGTCACCTTTCCCCAGGTGCCTTACTCTTTCCCCTGTTCGTCCGAATGCTCATTCTGCACAGTTTTCTTGACTTCCGCCCCGGCTGCCATAAATGTCCCAGTCTTCTTCCTCACAGCACAATCCAGCACTTGGTGGTTCAAAGCTCCACAGTATAAACATAAACCCATTGACAAATCTCTTCGCCCTGGCCTCATTGTATATCCTCCTGCACCATGCGCTGGGATTCATAGGTGCCAGCCCAGTATATCCAGTCACGGTTCCAGCAGGGGCTGCTTCAGAGGCGTACGATGGTGTCCCTTCAGTGGGTGAGGAGGCGGATTCAGAATCACCTCATCAATCATTCATTGCAGCTATTTCTGCTCGTCGCTGTGTAATCTGGTTGATCCGTTTTTCGCAGACTGTTATCAATGTCAGGAGATCTTTTGGCATATCGCTATATGTTTATGAGTTGTTCTGGTCATCAGACAACCCATCCTAATGGAGTTTCAACAGGCTGAATGATTCCAATCCAGATCTGTGGCGATAACTTGAAACTCAGCAGAATGCTGAAAGAGCTCATGGTTGTTTGGATTAATTTCATTCATCTTCATTTCCAAAGTGGCTACCTGGCCGGTATCCCCAAATGCTGCTTGCAGATTTTCTATTAAAGCTGGTAGGTTTACCAGTCCTATCTCCCTGTTATCCTGTATATGTGGTATGATGTGGCCAATTGATATCCTGCTCAGCCGGTTAAAGGTGTACCAAACAATTCACTGTGCTTCAGTGAAGATTGTGGGCTTTTGTTGGATTATCATGTTGTGCGAAATAATTAAGCCTCTGAACTGAGCCGGATCCGATCTCGAAATGTCCAGTGAGTTAGGAAATATCTGTCCTGTGTTCTCCAGTTGCTAGGCAGCTTGTGCGGCTGCCAGTATGGCTAAGGATAATGCATTCACTAACTGCGTCCTCCCATCTCGGGCTTTCTGTGTCTATTCTCGTGCCACCCATCTCATATTATCCAGCTCCCACCGTATATCCTCCTCTATTTGTCCCCTCCTGGGAGTGAGTTGGTCAATCATCAGGTTATTATACTGGGTTTGTTTCTGGGTCTCGTAACCGGTTTAGTCACATTCAACTGGACCTGGTAAGTACTGTACCCGAAGTATAGTAATCATGTTTTATCGGTCTACTATCTCTGCTGTTTGGTTGTATGCCTGCTGGATCTTCCGCACTGGTTGGGAGTACTGGGCCACCAGGGACAGGACGTGTTGGGTCAATAGCAGGTATTACCTGAGTTTGTATTGACCCATATCTTCAATGTTGAACTTGAGGATCTAGTCGATGGTTCCATGGTCTGCAATTGATCTGAATGCCAATCGAGGTCCCTGTAATCTGTTCAATGCAGCTGATTAGCCTCATTCCCCAATGCCTATTGAAATGGTTAAGTTTGGACGGTATAGATGTCGGTGGTTCGACCACAATAATCGGAATTGCAGATCCAATTGTTGTTGCTGCTCCTGCCGGTGCCTGTCCTTCAGTGTCCTGATCAATGTCGCAATCACGTGCTTCGCACCAGAAAGGTGTATCTATATCACAATTGAACCAAAAGTGGGCACCCTGTTCTGTAGTTAAACAATTTCCAAACATAATATCATTACGATCCAAGCCACATCCATTTGCGGCGGCCTCGGTCCAATGGAGATTCCAAAGAGTGGGAGTATATGCCTTGTCCCAAAAATATACTGGGAGGTAGATATAATCCACCTCAGTATTCAATAAATCATTGATACTCTCAAAGGCATTGAAACATTAAGATTCAGACAACACATACAGAGTTTCGGAATGGTCAAACCAATTCCTTTGGGATGTTGAAAAATTGTTTTACATTTGGATTTGAATATGGTGATTGATGAGGGAAACTTTGCATATCATATCTGCTAAGCTGTCTGCTAGTGTCGACACAATCATTGCAGATATGAATCCAGTAGTTGTCGGGTCTTTCATATAACAAACATGAAGAGAAACACGGTTCACGACTGTACCTACGACCAATCAATGGTTGCAGGCACACATGATGTGTCCAGATCATTGCTGCAAAAAATTGAGATCGTGATGTAACTATCAGTATCTTCATAAAAATTCAAACAAAGTTCAAAGCAGGGGGTCATGGAAGATTGGAAGAACATCCTGTATTGGGTACACATATTAGGGACTCATTCTTGGGTAACAGTTCAGGTCAGTTTTAGGAGATATGGATATTGCGAAGCTGAACTCAAAATTTGTATCAAGGGACAAAGACAAGAATACAAGTCAAGATGTTCCCACAGTCGTAGTATTGCTTGCTATACAAGACAACAATTTAAAGGAGAAGAAAATTACATCCGCCAATGCCAATCAAGGTCGTGATACAGACACTTAGTTAGCCCTCGTCAAATCATTCCCGATTCTCCGACGTACCATCCGAATCTCTATCCATCATCTTACACACCTTCCATTACTCTCTTGGCAAATATATCACTCACAACATCCAATGTCGCATTACTTCTTTCAGCATCCTCATCTCATCCTGAGCTCTCTAGATTACCTACATATGATCGCTGCATCACGTGGTTTCTCTAGAACCTTACGGCCTGTAACGGCCAGAGAGAATTGATTACATTAATTAGGTACAAGGAGAAGGATGGAGGAAGCAGTGCGGAGGCAGTCACTGCTTGAGGAGCAGCGGGGACGATAGTTGTAGAGGAATGTAAGGAAGTGGCGATGGGGTGGGAATAATGTGGACAGATAAGAATGAGAAGAGGACGAAGGAAGAAGTGTTGTGACGTCGGGTAATGTGGCGTGGTTGTTTTGACAAGGAAGGATTTGAGGCTGTGTAACATCATGAACGAAGATTCAGATGGTACATCGAAGCATGAGGAATGATTCGATGGTGGCAGACGAAATGTATAAAAGAGATGTTGTTTGGTGTTAGAGCATTTCCTTCGCTTCTCTCTGTACTTGTTCCCTGGTATAGCAATCAACAGTACGACATTGGAAAATCTCGACCCCTTGTCTTTGTTTTTGTTCCTCGATACGTACTTTGAGTTTAGTTTTGCAACATCCATGTCACCTGTGCCCAACCCCGCCCGTTACATTAGAACGAGTCCTATATATACACACCTGATAGCTGATGTTTTCTCATCATTGCCTGACCCCCTGCTTTGATTTGTGTTGGTATTTTCACAAAGATACTGATAGCGTTATTACGATCTGCCCTCACTGCAGCTACAATCTTGAGACATTATATGTGTCAACATTCTTTGAACGGTTGTAGATATTGCCACGAACGTTGTTCTTCATTCTGGTGGGTATATGTAGGACTCGACCGGAACTGGATTCACATTTGCGACGATTGCTTGGACATCTGCACACAGCTTACGGAATTTGATATCCGAAAATACACCCATCTATCTCAATACTCGGATGCCAGAGTACGACAGCAACTGTACCTCCCGAACGAATTTGTTCAATCTTGCTGGAACACCCTGTACTGTTTTTGAACGTGAACCTTTGAACCCCTTCGAAAGTATCGAAGGATTGTTGGATATTGAGGTACATGATATATGCCTTCCTGCTTACTATTGGGAACAGTCACACGTTCCCAACCCTTGGGATGTTTATCGGACAGAGGCCACCGCATCCGAAGGATGCTTAGCGATTGACGATCCAGTATTTGTAAATAGCTTGACTAGGTATTGGGGTGCCCAATCGTGGTTTGACCGTGATATAGATATGCCCTGTTGGTGCGAGGGACACGACTGCAATAATACTCGCGAAACGGAAGGTCACGCTCCAGTAGCAGCAGCAACACCAAAAGCTCTTGAAGTCCCTCGGTTTGTGATTGAGTCTCCGAAACCTACATCCTCCGAATCCGACCAGTCCAGTTGACACTGGTAGATGTGTCTGATCCGCTGCAATATCCACGTCACAGGAACCCTGAGCAGCACTGGTGTTCCCAGAGCACCAATACACCATCATGGCCCTTCTTGACCTCAACAAAGACACAATGGGGACCGAATGTACCACTGACACCTTCGTACATGCACAGGAGGTGCTAATGAGGATCACTCAGTACTCCCAACCAGTAAGGGATATCCAGATGGTATGCGATCATCCGAGCCTGATAATCGCCATACACAAACAAATTACAGACATGCAAGCAGAACGCTTCCTCCCCCCCTCCTGCGATCACGCAACATTCGAACAACACATTCAGCAGTTGAGGCACAAACTCAACGAAGCCCGGAATGCACCAGGGATGGAGGGGACTGACCAGGAGACACAACAAGAGTTGGATGTCATGATAAGGGATGCACAGGAAGCCTGCGTGGAGGTCCAGAATTTGAGTATGCAGATACCGAATGTGCTAGCGTTGGCCGGACAGGTAGTGCCACCTCCCCCCAACCCTCCGAAGAGTCAGGACAGAAGTTCCATGACTCCCCGGACTTTTCCCGAGCAGATCAAACTCCACTGTGAGGTGGGATTCAACAACTCCGGATGATAATCCACCACAAACCCAACAGCTTCACCGACGAACAAGCAAAGATGCAGCACGCCTTCACCACCTTAGCGGGCTCGCCTAGGGACAAAACAAACCGCACGTCAGGGAGAATGGGCAAATCGAATTTGGAGACCTGTCAGCTTTAAAACAACTCCTAGAAGTAGCATTTGGAGAGCCCGACCAAGTAGCTACTGTGGAACGGAACATGCAGGATATCAAACCAAAGATCCGGGAGTTCTCTCAGCATTATACTTAGTTTCATGTTATTGCTGCTGACCTGGATTGGAATCCCTCGGTCTTACGAAATGCCATCAGGTCTGGATTGTCTAAAGAAATGAAGGACTCTTGTACCAACTGCGAGATGCCCGAGCATTTTACTACGTTCGTATTGGTGTGCCAGAAACGGGACAATCAGATCCGACAAAGGAAAGCTAAAAAAGTGGCCCGGCATCAATGGGGAGGGCAGACAGGATCAGCAACCGCATCAAAGGTACCCCCTCCCCCAAAGGTTCAAACAACGGCACCCGCGGGAACAGTCACAGGATATCCAGGACTGGCAAGTATGGAATGTAGTGCTGGGAGGCGGAGGATCTCGCATGAAGAACGGGGGAAGAGGTTTGCGGATGGAAGATGTTTATATTGTGTTGGGTTTAACCACAGGTCAATAGGTTGTGCAGTAAGGAAAAAAACCGAAGGGTTTAAGGCCGCAGGGGCAGAGGTTAAGGAAGCAGCGGGAGGTTCGAAAGAGAAGGGAACAGAGTTAGTCATTTACAGAAAAGTGACTCACTAATCGACAGAAAAAGTTTTGATTCAAAAGAGTTACAATGTTTTGGGATTTCACAGTTTTCGATTGTCAAAGAAGAGGTATCAGTGGAATCACTGGAAGTGAAACATTTGGTAATAACCTGTTCGTTGAGCATTCATGACCAAGTGATACAAACACATGCGCTGATAGAGTGTGGGGCAATGGGAATTACATTTATGGATCAGGATTTTGTTCGTCACCATAAAATTCCAGCAAGAAAATTTAAAGAAAAAAGACAAGTCGAAGTCTTCGATGGTCGAACTATCGAATCAGCAGATATTACCCACCTGGCACAGGTGGAGATCGGAATACAAGATCACTAAGAACAAATTCCCATGTTTATCACAATGTTAGAATATTATCCATTTGTAATTGGAATTCCATGGCTAAGGTTACATGACCTGGCAGTACAATTTGCTTCAAATATGGTTACCTTCGGTTCACCATATTGAATAACCCATTGTCAGAATACTGCTTTTACGGTCCAGGGAGTTTCTGAAGAACCACCAGAGCAAGTTTATGAAGGAAAGAAAATCTGGATGGCAGATATTCAGAAACAGAAACCTTTTTGGGGAAATAGAGCTATGTTGAATGGGACATCCTTCATCCGAAAGGTAAAACGAGGGAGGTTAACTATATTTCGGGCATCATTGTATCATATCAATAAAGACATCGAGGCAAAAGACCTGAAGGAAAGACCCTTGGAAGACGACATCCAGAATCAGTACCATGAATTTCTACCACTGTTGAACAAGGTGGTAGCTGATAGACTACCACCGTATCGACCAGGTAATGACCATGAAGTTCGACTCAAGGACGGCGAGATCTTATTGTGGGGACCCCTCTATAAGATGTCAAGAGAGGAACTAGTGGTTATGAAGGAATGGCTTGAGAATAATATGACAAATGGGTTTATACGACAATCATCATCCCCCTTTGCAGCATCGTGTATATTTGGAAACAAACCCAATGGTGGACTCCGATTCTGCCTCGATTATTGGGATATTAATAGCAAGACGATTAAGAGTATATATCCTCTACCCCTCATTCAGGAAATCTTAAACCTGTTAGCAGGGGCGAAGGTTTATACCAAATTGGATGTAAGAGGGGCGTACAATCTGGGACAAGTGAAAGAAGGAGATGATCACAAATTAGCTTTCCCCACCAGATACGGGTTGTTGGAACCATTGGTAATGCAGGTTGGGACTACCAATGCACAAGAGGATTTACAGGGATATATTAACGATACTATTCGAGAAAATTTAGATTGTTTTGCCTCAGCCTATTTCAATGATATATTGATATACAGTAATTCGACTGAGGAGCATGAGGAAGATGTAAAATGGATTATGGAACACCTTGTAAAGGTGGGATGGTATCTGAAACTGGAAAAGTGCGAGTTTCAAAAAACTACCGTTGTATACCTAGGGCTCATCATATCAACACAAGGAATCTCAATGGATCAGGATATGGTCAACACAGTTCAAAATTGGTCACAAGAGAAGAAGACTGTGATTAGATGTCTCAAAAATGTCTTTGAAGTACAACAGTTGCTGGGTATTTGTAATTATTACTGAACGTTCATCAAGGAATACTCCAATATAGCAGAACCTCTTACAAGGTTGACGATGAAAAATGTTCCTTTTGAATGGCTGAAGGTACAATAAAAGGCTTGCAAAGAAATGGCACTGAAGTTCACAACCGCTCCTATTCTCCGTCACTTTGGCAACAGCAAAGTAGTTATAATTGAAACTGATGCATCAGATTCTGTTTCTGCTGGAGCCTTGTCACAAAGAGATGATGATGGTGTTCTACATCCAGTAGCCATCTCGTCCAAAAAACATACACCGGCCGAATGTAATTATGACATCTATGATACATCACTAATGGCAATTATTAAGGTACTTGAAGAATGGAGACCTGAGTGTGTGGGAGCGGAACATACCCTACAATTGATAACTGATCATAACCATCTTGAGTATTTTATGTCAAAGAAGCTCCTGACCTGAGGGCAGGCTCGGTGGGCCGAGTTTTTTATCAACGTTTCATTATGAAATCGTTTATTGACCTGGGAAATCCAATGGAAAAGCAGAAGCGGTGACAAGAAGGCCTGGAGACCAACCTGAGGGAGGGGTTGAGAGATTAAAAATGATGGAACAAGTGGTACAGAAACCAGAAAATCTTCCGGAACAGTTACGCATTCTGGCAAATGACTTGAGAGGTGTTGAGTCAATTCAGGAACAGTTTAGGGAGGCACATGAGGAGGATGGTTTCCCAAGGACAGTGCTACAGGCCATGAGGTACGGAACCCCAATGACAGAAATTACAATTGCGGAGTCCTCTGAGCAAGATGGCCTTCTGTATAATTGAGGCCAGAAATATGTCCCAAATGATTCCGCCTTACAGTTGCTGTTGAACAAGGAACATCATGATATGGCGCTAGCAGGACATCCAGTGAGAGCTAAAACATTCGACCTGTTGTGACGACGATTCTATTGGAAGACGATACGGAAACAGGTGGATTCTTATGTTCGGAATTGCGAGGAATGTCATTAGTCACGGACTAGTAGGCATGACAGCTTTGGAGTATTATGACCCCTGACTGTACCACAGCAAGCTTGGGACGATATATTGATGGATTTTGTTACAGGATTACCTGAATGTGATGGGTGCGATGCGGTTTTGGTAGTGGTGGATCGATTACCGAAAATGCGACACTTCATACAGTGTTAAAAAACTATAGATGCCCGACGGCTAGCGGAAATATTCCTGACAAATGTAATAAGGTAACAGTGACTTGCGAAAATGATCGTATCCGATAGAGGATGACAGTTTTCAGCCGTTTTCCGGAAAAGGCTTTGTGAACAGTTGGGTATTGTGTGACGGTTGTCAATGGCATTTAATCCCGAAATCGATGGACAAACAGAAAGAATCAACTCAGGAATTGAACAATTCCTGTGAATATTCATGAGTCATCAACAGAATGATTGAGTAGAATGGTTATTGTTGGCAGAGTTCGCAGCGAATAATGAGGTTTTAGAAAGTACAAAGAGTTTTCCTTTTTTCGCGGTTAGAGAATCAGACCCCCGAATATCTTTTCATGATTGAAGCCTAGACCCCCAGTATTCCCGTGAGATTGATGCTGATCAGGTCGATGATAGGATACAACAAATGCATGAGCACCTACGCGTAGAGATGAGGCGCATTCAGGATATCATGGAGCACCAGGCAAATAAGAGGCGACTACCCACGCCGAATGTTCAGGAGGGAATGAAGGTGTGGCTGGATGCTCGTCATCTTTGGACAACTAGACCCTCCCGGACTCTGGATTGGACACGGTTAGGACTGTATATCGTGGTGGTACAAGTATCTCCTTATATGTTAAAAGTTGAATTACCAGATGGCCTGGGCATTCATCCGGTACATCATGTATCGTTATTGGATCCAGTTGAGGAAGATCTGTTGCCAGGGCAGCAAGTGGCGCCGCCTCCCCACGTTGAGGTAGATGGGGATGAGAAATATCAGGTAGACCAGGTGGAAGATTGCCGCATGTATCGACATCAGTTACAGTATCTTATCTTGTGGATGTAATATGATCAGATGTCCTGGGAACCTGCAAAGAATGTTAATGGGCTCCAGGCTCTTGATTGGTTTCATGAAAAGTATTCTCAAAAACCTGGACCATTTAGAGTAATTCTCGGAGGACCTCGAAGCTAAGGGGTGGATACTGTAACGGCCCAAGTGAATTGATTACATTGGTTAGGTACAAGGAGCAGGAGGCAGGAACCAGGGCAGAGGAAGTCAATGATTTAGGAGAAGTGGGGACGAAGGTAATAGAGGAATGTAATGAAGTGGCAATGATGTGGGAATAATGTGGAGAGATAAGAATGAGATGAGGAGGTAGGAAGAAGTGTTGCGACATCGGGTGATGTGGTGTGGTTGTTTTGATAGGGGGGTAGTGGACGGTATGTAAGATGATGAACAAAGATTGAGATGGTACAGTGAAGCATGAGCAATCATTCAAGGGTGGCAGACGAAGTGTATAAAAGAGAGGTTGATTGGTGTTGGAGGATTTCCTTTTCTTCTCACTTTACTCATTCTGTTGTATAGCAATCAACAGTACGACTTTGGTAAATCTCAACTACTTGTCATTGTTTTTGTTCCTCAATATGTACTTTGAGTTCAGTTTTGCAACATCCATATCAACTGCACCCGACACCGCCCGTTAGACTTCCGGCCTTTCCGACATGAGTCACTTCATTTTCCCTCCTCCATGCATACATTCCCTTATACCTTAACAAATTTTACAGTCATCCCCAAGTCTCATCACGGGGTCACATCATAATTGGAGTCTGATATGTTGCTCCTATCCAGTCTGGTCAATCTCATGATTGGTCAGGTTGCCAGGGGCTAGTCTACGTATATTGGCCTTCTTTGCCATTAGTTGAATACTGGTGAGTGGGCAGATTGTTATTTCCAATGTCTAGCCCATAGTTGTCAATAATTGCCTCACAAAACCTTGAATGACGTTCCTCCCTGCAACTCGGGAGTCGGGATCCACCTTGCCCTGTGGGTATTCAAGTAACCCATGATGATCCATATTCCTCTCCATCAGATTCGTTTGTGCCTGTTTACCTTTCTCACCCCTGTCTCTTCTGTGTGAACATCGCTTTGATTGTAGATATAGATAATCCTCATTATCTTTTCTCCACTGCTTTTAATATTCATCACCATGACAGTATCATTCACTCACCTGCTCAGCTCTAGCCGTGTGTTAGTTCCATGGCCACTTGACTGGCATACTGTCATACAAATTATCCGTCACTGTTTATTTTTATACGCCATGTGAATAATTCTGATTGTAGGATTTTTTGCAGGCAGCACCTCCACAAGATGTAAATCTGCCAATCCATCCAGTCCAGTGTCCATGATGTTGCACTGTCCTGCTCTGCCAAGCCATCGTATTATTATTGATGTTGTTGTCATACTTTTGGCTGAATGCTCTATGATTTGCCTTCTAGTTTGGGCATTGTCCTTGCCTGTGGCTTCACACCGCCGCATGTCTCATTCCACACACAGGGGCATTGCACATGTGGTTTTATAATCTCTGCGGGTTGGTCCAGTATCAACATGTCGGCTGTTTGTCGATGCACTTGGTGTTGATGTAGCCCCTTCCACAACCGAGGTGGAAGGGATTGTCAAGGCTCGTATTAATCTACTGTTCGACTTAGTATCGTACTCCCATAGCAATCACACATAAGATTCCTAGTCTCTGTATCACCTTCATCCCAATCACAAAGAACACCCCCAATGATGCCTTCAGATCTCTTCTCTACTCTCTCTCCTTGTTTGATCAGGGGTTGGATAGACATATCAATTGAGTACGAATTGTCACTCCCTTGTTTTCCGCTTGAATCGCTTTTCATATATATTGTAATGCATTGGTTCCATTGCCCATGAACGTCACTAGGGGGACTGTGTAGATTATCAGTTTGTCGTAAAATTGATTTCATTCCACCTATCTGATTCCTTTGTCCACTAATATGATTGCCTTGATCATATTCTCTTTTGTTTGTTTATTTTATTCAGACTGTATGCACTCTGAGTAGAGTATGACAGGACCCAATATCCCCTCCGCCTCCGGGTGACCCGGCTAGATCGCAGTGCTCCCCCACCACTACCCTTGATCACGGCTCACAAATTGGAAAACTGAACAATAGACCAAACCGAGCCGGAACAGCAAGAAATGGAAAAATGAAAGATATACACCCACTGCTGCCGCTCTCCGCACCTGAGTCAGCCTCTGCGCCTGCTCCATACCATCCTGCATTTGGGTGGGAACTTCCCAACTTCAGTAGCCGCCAGGATGTCCATCACTGCATGGTCGCACGGTTCCAAGGAAAACAGCTTAGAGACCTCCACGTGGCTCCATCTGCCTGCATTCCAGCCTGTCACTTTTCCCACCGCCTTCCATAGTGTCAGTTGCTGGTCTCTCCACTGGCTCCAGTGGCGGAAGAGGTGTTCCCGCATCTGGGCTGCTGTCCTACCTCCTCTGCAACACGACCAATGTTTGTGGTCCTCTCGGTGGCCGAACCGTTTTAGGTAGACTCCAGTTGGTGGATGCCAGAACTTTGGTCTGTAGAACCTGGTAGCCAGTGACATCACGCTTGGAATCGGAACAGGTCTCTTGGTCCCTGTCTTGCCCTTTAGTCTGTAGTTTCAGTGCTTGCTGCACTTGTCGGCCTCCCACTTTGCCTTGGCTGCTGACCACTGATTATGAATTCATCTAGCTCTATTCGAGGCCGAAGTGTATGGCCACTCTATCTCTGTGTGTCCTTTGGAGTCTCGGACCAGGTTTGCCTGATAGTCTGACTCTTCCTTTCCCGCGATGTTGGAGCGTCCAGCGACCCTGTGAATCTTGGTTGCGATGCCGTGGGCAAGAAGTGCCTGCTTTGTCAGATTTAACCGCCTGGCAAGTCGCTGCCCAAGGCCCGGCTGCAAGGGTGCCACACATCGAATTGCTGTCTGGGAGTCACAAATGATTGCCACCGTCTTCACTCCATGCCTTTCCAATGTTTCGCTCTTCTCCATCGCCACATCAAATGTGAGAACAACCACCCACAGCTCATCGTTGAAGATCTGCATGCGCATAGTGTGCGGGAACCTGCGGCGGGACCTCAATTAATTTCCGTGTTTATACACTGCTGCAGCTCCCACTCGGCCATCGGCCTAATCTGATCAATCTGTCTATCACATCCAGACCCCTGCTTCTATTTTAGGTTCTGTTTCTCTAGCCCAGTGTTGCGCGGCGCTCTTGGCAGCAGTAGTGTTGTCGAGTATGCTGGTCCTGACTACTGATTCATCGCCTGGGGCCAGCGACATCATGCGATTTGTTGTTCGGCCGGCTGCGTGCACTTCCGTGGCTACTTTGCATCTCGGTGCACTGGAGGAAGTGTTTCGATATAACACCTTTAGTATGCTGCAGCATGCCTCTGCTAGTCTCGCTGCAAATCGCTGCTAACTGGAGTCTCAGAATACAGGTGCAGGTGTAAGCTCTGACTCTCTCATAAGTGCCCCCTGTGAGGTTGTGGGCAGCGCGCCCAGGATGGGCTAGGTTTGTTGGATAAGGAGGAGTTGGAGGTCATCCCGCCTGCCTGATTCGTTGGGATGCAACCAGAGCTCACCCAGTTACAGTGCGACCGCATGGACACACCCAACTTGGACAGCCCTTATGCTCTCAGGAACAATGCCGTATGTCATGGTCAGGGTTCGGAGTCTCTCTTCTGCTGCCCTGGCTCTCATCACCCATCGGTTTGCCTGCACCTTGAACATTAGATGAGAGTCGATCCAGACACGCAGCCAACACGTCACCTGTTTATTGAATCGTATTAGCCCTCTGCCAACACCGGTCTTGGCTTTGAGTTTTGGCCGCAGTTGTTGCCTGTCGCCCTGTCTGTGCGTGAAAAGTGCTGCCTCCGTCTTCGCAGTGTCGAATTGTAGCCCTCCTCCATTTGCCCACTAGATGCTCAATGCTGGGCATGTAGGATGTACGTATTGGGTTAGGGTTATGTTCCGAGTCACATGTGCGGCTCAACACTGTATATACATAGAGCGTGGCCACCTGAGAATAGAGGACACGTTTCCAGTCAACTACATCTTGGTAGCAACATGTCGACACCCACCTTTGCCTTCAATTCCGGTGCGTTGGCAGCAACAATTCGAACGCAATTGAGCAGATCGAGAGGACCTACGAGAATTTTACACAGAGACCCCAATCCGCACATGTTACACCGAGACCCCCGACACGTCGAAGAGAGATCACGAGATACTATACACGAGACGACAAGCGAAACCACGTGCGAGAACACGTGCGAGACCCAGAGAATGAGACCCAGGGAAAGAGACCCAGAGAAAAGAGAAAGAGACCCAGAGAAAGAAACCCAGAGAACGAGACCCGGAGAAAGAGACCCAGAGAAAGAGAAAGAGACCCAATGGCACGTTCAGTGACCCCGAAATGTGTGCCGAGGCAGAGCATGATGCCACCTCAGCCGGACGCGAGCAGCAACAGCAATAACGAACCGTGGTACCATGACCCTGAGTACCTGGGGGACCCAGTTATCCTCTTGCGAGAGCCGGACGACGAAGACCCCAGAACAAACGAATTCACCCAGTATCGCAACTGGATAGTGGAGAGAGCAATCAACGGTTCAGAGGAGGTCGGGCGGTGGAGACGGTACATCGCCGTGGTGGAAGATTGTTGGGCGGAATGCTTCGAAGGAGCAGATGAGCGAGCAGTTGAGAACATAGAATTGAGAGCAGAGAATCAACAACTACGAGCAGGGGCAAACGGCGGGAGAGAGGAGGAGGTCGAGCGGGCAACGAGAGAAGCGCTAGCGGCGTGATCACAGGCGGAGGAGGCACAGTAGGAAATAGCCCAACTCAGAACACAACTGGCCGAAGCACACGAAGCCACAAGAACGGCGGAACAAGCAGTTCGCACAATGATGTCGGTGAGTCCACGAAACCTTAACCACATTGCGGGGACTGGGACAAGTGTGACGTTCACAATCAACCCGAAACGACTACCGGTATTTAAGGGGGAGAGAGATATGCAGATTGTGGGCGATTTCATTAACGACCTTCAACACCAGTTCGAAGCCGGCTGATGTGAAATTGGATGGCTTACAACCAACGACACCAGAACCCCAGGCGGGAGCGGCATCGCCACCCCTACGACAGTAACGATGACATGCGAGGGCACTCCAAGAACTGATGGCTGGACCTGATATGCCCTGCTTCAACTAAAGGAGACTGCCGGCAGGTAGGCGACATCCAAGTACCCGAATAGCCAACCGTACCCAACATGGGTCAATTTTTGCAGGAGCCTGAAGGAGGAGTTCACTCCGTTGCATGAACTCCGGAATTCCGACGACGGGTGGCAACGCCTCCCGATCAAGGCCATGGGGCATGTAGCTACGTTCAACGAGGAGTTCCGGCGACTACGACTACAACTTGACCCACAGTCGCCGATGACCCAACAGCAGCTACTCGAAGCATACGCGTCGATACTGCAACCGAACGAGGGAGCCTACAAATCGTTCATCCAATATCTGAATTTCAGGAGAGAGATGGGTGGAGAACCGACATTGGAGAGATCGATGGTGTTCATAGCCAACTATGACACCACCAGCCCACCGAAAGACAAAACCAGGGAAGCCGAAATCTCGGCGATGTACAGTAGAAATACAAACCGCAAACGAAGCAACTACCAAAGCAACCGACCCCCACTAGCACCCAACGAATGCGCCCTATGCCACAGCACGGATGGGCATTGGGCATATGACTGCCCGAACCGGGAGACATCAGGCGAAAGTAACGGTGGAAACAGCGGTGGTCGAGGAAGTCGTGGAGGACGTGAATGGAGTTACGGTAACAGTGGCCGAGGTGGCCGACGTGGTCAAGGTGGTCGAGGAGGATGGGCTCAACAGGCAGGGAATGCTCAGTGCGAGGTGAATGCTACGGAAGCGACGGGAGGTCAGGGCGAGACAGCAGGCCAAGCGGGAGTGGATGCGGGAAACGCCTAGGGGGTGCTGCCCAGTGCACAGCACTTCCGGAGGCACAATGTACGGGGGGAACAGGGGCGGGGGTTCAGACAGGCAGAGATAGAATTCATAAGAGTTCTAATGTTGATTTGTTTTACTCCGAAAGAGATAGCTGAAATCTGCTTCGTTTCAACCTCCCCGTGTTATACTCACCCAGCCACTCACCAGAAAGAGGAAAAGAAGAGGGAGTGCAAGCATACACTCTATACGATTGCGGCGCCAGCCATAAGTTCGTCAGGCTGAAGTTCTTACAAAAGCGACCTAATGGCAAACCAAAAGCTCGAAACCGTGGAAACATGCAACTGACCACCACGGAGACAGTCGAAACCTTACCATTGGAGGAAGTACGCCTAAACCTGGACATCGGCGGGCTGGCATACCAAGGATGGTTCGTCCTCTACCCGCTGGCCAAATATGACATTATTTTGGGAAAGGACTGGATGGAGGAGATCGCACACGACGTTAATCATAAAAAGAACCGGTTATGGTTAGGCGGCGATGGAGATGGAAACCGTTTCGAATACAGAATCGACGGACTCAAGAAAGACGAAGGAAGATATACCCAACTCCTTGCGGCGGCAGCAAACAGAGAAACAGTACAACCGAAAAACAATAGCTATACGGTGGGAGAACTCGTAGCGATGGAGCTCGGAGCCGAGATGGTGGACGAAGTGATAATCGGGGAAATCGTCGACGAGGCGACATTCAAGGCAGACTGTGCGGCGATCTGGATGGAATGCATGACCACAGAGGGGACACCAGTGGACGGTGGTGTGACTGAATTATCGGAGTTCGAGCGACGTGTACGAGAGCAATACCACGACCTTTTCCTGGAACCTGTAGGACTGCCGCCAACAAGAGCATCTGGTGGTTTCCATATCAGAAAAATCCTGGGGATACAACCGCCACACCGCAGCCCTGACCGACAGATGGCGGCAGAGTGGGAAGAGTACAAAAATCAGACTGCCGAGCTACTGGAAAAACGCATGATATGCAGCTCTCACTCGTCATACGCAGCACCAGTGCTCTTCGTACCAAAAGCGAACGGCAAGCTCCGAATGGTCATCGATTACCGAGCTCTTAATAAAATCACAATCAAGGATCGTTTCCCTTTGCCACATCCAGATGATCTCATTGCACGCTTGCAAGGCGCCCAATGCTTCTCGAAGCTAGACTTCCACAGCGGATACCATCAGCACCGTGTGCACCCAGACTCGATTGAGAAGACAGCTTTCATCGGACCCGACGGATTGTACGAATGGCTGGTAATACCGTATGGTCTGGCCAATGCACCAAGCGAATTCATGAGGCGAATGACAGACCTCCTGAGGAAACACATCGACGATGGCTATTGCATCGTATTCCTCGATGACATCATGATATATTCCAAAAATCCGGAGACCCACGAGAAACACGTGCAGGCAGTACTCGATTCAGTCCGCCGGGAGGGTTTTCGACTGCAAAGCAAAAAGTGTCAGTTCGGTAAAGCTGAAGCACCTTTCCTCAGATTCATGGTCAACGGAAATGGTGTGTCGATGACTACAGAGATGATCACCGCGATCGCAGACTGGCCAGACCCAGCGACACCAAAAGAAATGCGCAGCTTTGTCGTGGTTGCGGTGGTGTACCGCCGTTTTGTTAAGAATTTCGCTAAAATTGCAGGCCCCCTGACCGCCTTGCTAAACGTAACGCCGAAAGAGTTCAACAGAGTACAGAACGACCCGGAAAAGTCGAAACAGGTGACCAGCGCAATCGATATCCTCAAGGCAGCCATGCTGGCGCACCCGGCACTCGTGCTACCATCGAAACAAGGAGGTCAATACCAAGTTAGGACAGATGCCTCGGATTTCGCGATTGGAGCCACACTACAGCAAATGCAAAAGCTGGAGGACGGCACATGGACGGACAGAATCATCGCCTACTTTTCCTGTAAGTTACAGGATGCAGAGACCAGATATTCAACATACGACAAGGAACTTTTGGGAGTCAAGGACGCAATCGAGCATTGGCGTTTCTACCTCCATGGTGCCGGCGGATTCAAGGTTCAAACAGACCACTCGGCCCTGCAGCATATCCTCAAGCAGCCACGCCTGACGAGTCGGCAAATGCGACTCCTAGAGCCCCTGATGGAGTACGATTTCGAAATCGAGTATCTACCAGGAGCCCGGAACTATATTCAGGATGCGCTCAGCCGGCGGCCCGACTATAAAGACCCACCACTACCACGCACAGTGCGAACGACCCCCGATAACCTAGAGAATAATGACCCCACGGCGGAACTGATGTATGCAAGTGTTATACAAGCTGACGGTTGGACGGACGAGGTGCGGGCAGCATATTCGAACGACCCTTACTTTGGCATGGTATATAGGGAAATCCAAGGCACCGTGGCGAACCAAGACCAGGAAACCCCAGGACAGAAGAAACAACGACAAGATAGAGCACGACACTACTGGATGAACGATGACGGCCTGATTTTGCATCGCCCAACCGACCGCCTTTGCATACCCAAGGAACTCCAAATCAAGGTGTTACACGAAGCACACGACTCAGCCGTAGGCGGACATTTTGGAATCGATCGGACGGCGTCAACAGTCAGCAGACGGTTCTTTTGGCCGCGCCAGTATCAGACGGTCAAACAGTACATCAGAGGGTGCGCCGCATGCCACCGGGCAAAGTCGACAAATCAGAAACCATACGGCCTGCTGTAACCACTGGAAGGTCCCAGCGAGCGGTGGCAACGCATCAACATCAATTTCATAACAAAGCTTCCAGTGAGCGACGGGAAGGACACAATCATCACCTTCGTTGACGCCCTGACAAAAAGAGCTATCTGGACGGCCACAACAGAGAAAGACCTCACGGCTCAACGTTGCGCGGAGATCTTCATCGACGTGTATTTCCGACTACATGGAATCCCAGAGTCGATCATCAGCCACAGAGACATCAGATTCACTTCCGGCTTTTGGCAGCACCTGAACGAAATTTGGCGGACTAAACTACGACTGTCGACGGCGTTCCACCCACAGACCGACGGGCTTGCAGTGAAGGTCAACAGCATCATCGAGCGCTACCTCCGTACCTTCTCTGCAGGCAACGAAAGAAGTTGGGCAAAATTACATCCATTAGCAGAATGCGCATACAACGCTAGCAAGCACAAGGCAACCAAGAAAACCCCATTTGAAGCAGACCTCGGATACGTCCCACGAATGCCCCTCGATATCATCGCCGCGACAACCTCTGCAAACTCAACTCGGCAAGGAGGGCAGCAAGTGGTCAACTTCGCGACAACCATGGCAGACATTCTTGCCCAGCTTAAGGATCGACTAGCGATGGCCCAAGCCGCCCAAGCCGCGGAGGCAAATAAGACACGTCAGCCACACAACTTCCAGACTGGCGACAAAGTTATGATCAACACCTGCAACATGCCATTGAGCTACGGCGGAGCAGCACCAGGCACCGAAACAAACCAATCGGGTGCGCGGCGTAGTCAAGCCCTACAACAGCGATATGTCGGCCCATATACACTCGGCACACAGTGCGGTAAGGGCAATCCCTTCGAAATGACCGACATGCCTCAGCACCTCCGTATACACAAAACCTTTAATGTCAGCGAGTTCAAACAGTGCACTATCGACAAGTCTTGACCACAAGACCCACCACCACCAATCAGAGTCAGCAAGAGCGGCGAAGTAGAGCAAGGAGTTGAAGCGATCCGGGAGTGGCGAACCAGTGAAGACGGCAAGGCCCAGTTCCGATTACAATGGGAAGGCAAATCAGAAGAAGGGACTACATGGGAACCGCTGACCAACCTCACCCGCTTCGGAGCCAGAGACACAGTTCAAGAGTATGCAGCTACACTCAATGACGAACAGCTTAATAAACTCCTCCCTAAGAACCTACGCCACGCAAACCCGTCGGCAACGGCCAAGGCAGGAACAATTAAGACCAAAGGATTGCCACCGACGAGAAAGAGCCCGAGAATTGCAGTAAGGGCAACCTAAGAGCGGAAAGGCGATGAAATTGTTTTCTTTCCTTTCTTTTTTCCTTTTGGCGGATAGGCGGGAAGCTTTCTGTGGAGGGAGGTGGATGTAGGATGTACGTATTGGGTTAGGGTTATGTTCCGAGTCACATGTGCGGCTCAACACTGTATATACATAGAGCGTGGCCACCTGAGAATAGAGGACACGTTTCCAGTCAACCACAGGGCATCTCTCAAGTATCGAGGCGACGTGGTTGACATCAGTCTCAGTTGGCATCCTGCGGAGTTTGTCTACAAAGGACAGCTCTTCTGCTTCTGACACATACTCTTCGACCCATTGGATCAGCCCCAAGCTGTAGATTGTGAAGACGATCATTGACACCAGTGAGCTCTGTGGGACCCCAGCTTCCACGATATCTCTCTCGATGGCGTTGCAATCGATTGTCATCTCTAGTGTACTTTCCGAGAGACAGTGCTGCATCCATCGTATAAAGTCTCCGTTCATTTGCCTGACCTTGATTATGTTGACTATCCTTTCTTTTGCCACGCTTGGGAGGGCTGCTATGATGGCCATGAGAAGCACGCCTGCTATGTTGCAGTCTTTCCAGGGTTCATGAGCTCGGTCAAACACGATGGCCGCTGCATCGAAGGCAGACCGTCCTCTTCTGCATCCGAATTGTCCGTTGCCCTGTGGTCCTCGTCTTTCGGCCTCATTTGACAGCAGCTCAGCAACTACTTTTTCGACCACATTTCCTATCCAGATCAACAGCGAGATGGAGCGATAGGCCTTCAGCTGTGTGTAGTCGTCTTTGCCTGGCTTGCAAAGCACCATGCCGCCAGCCCGCTTCCATACTGATGGGTATTTACCATTGCGAATGGACGCCTTCGTCAGCCTCACGATCATCTTTTTGTTCCACTTTCAGAGCTGCCGTATGGCGCCAAAAGAGAGCTTGCCCGGGCCCAGTGCCGTTTTTACCGATTGAGAAACTAAAGCTCGTTCTAGCACTTGGCCTGTGACACATGTATATGCGCTCCCTGCAGCCGGTTGTAAGTCGTACTCATCGTCGCCAGTCGGAGGAAAAGACTCGCACCTCAGCATCTCATCCTTTTCCAGTGATGTCTCTGCTTGGTTGCCTTCCCTGTCTGTTGTGGCCTCTACAGTTATGCCTGCCCAAGTGTTTGCATATCGTGCTGCTCTCCTACCTCGGCCCCCCACAGGTTTTGCAAGTACTCGCACCTCATTTTCCTGTTGGACTGTGGAATCGGCTTCTGGAGTTGTGCCTTCGCCTTGGCGGCTTGGTCCAAGTTCAATCTCCTGCTTTTTTCCCTTCCGACAACGTTCCTGCTTTCCCTGATATAGGCGTTCCACCACCTGTTCGATTTGGTCCAGATCCTGATCTTTTTTGCCATCCCATTGAGGATGCTGCCCACTGCTTCGTGACACCATGCGGCCTCTTGCTCCACCTCGTCTGGTGTGCATTCTGTGTCCAGGTGAGCTCTCTCTTTCGCTAGCTCCATCCATAGCCTTTCCACTGCCTTTGCGTCCTCCTCACTCATTGCAGCTAAGTTCCACCCTACTACCCTCTCATTGCCCACCTCCTCCTGCTTGTCTACTCCCACTTCCCACTCTATGACCTTGTGGTCGGATCCTGTGGCGTGGTCGTCGGCCAGTATGGACCATTCGGTTATTGGTCGATTCGCCAGTGTCAGGTCAATCACCGAGTCACCTTCATAACCTTCACTTGTCCAGTAGTGGGTGGCTTCACCATCATTTCCAATTTCCAGTCCATTCTCATCAATCACATCTTCCCTGAACGCCGCATCCGACTGCACTTGTCATCTTGGATCCCATTGTATTCTATGGGCATTAAAGTCTCCAGTGAGGACAGTGCTACCCTGCCAATTGACTCTGGGCCTGGTCAGCTATCGCGCTGGTCTCTCTCCCGAATGCATGTTGTTTTGGTCATATATGTTGACGATCATCGTTATCATCTCCCCACTCCTCCTGTCGTCAGTAGCAATGACATCTTGTTTTGCAGATCTGCTTAAATCCGTCCCTTCAACACCGACCAAGCCGCTTCCTCTCCATATGGCCGTCCAGACCCTTGTTCCTTTTCTTATTTCGTATGCCGAATGGCTGATCCTAATACCTCCTCTGTCTCTCGGTGGCTCTGGGAAGTACAGTACGTCTACCCTGCTTTTGAGTCCCGTCTCCAGCACCGCAATGGTCCACTTGTATGACCGAGCGCAGTTATTCCAGATCACACTAATCATTGGAAGTCAGGGGTCCCGCTTCAGTTTCAGTTTCAGTTGCGGCTGTAGTCGCAGTCTTGGTCTCGGTCTTGTTCATCACGATGTCTCTAGCCTCCCCCATTGCCTTCTCTTCCTGCACCTCGGCCATCCCCTCTTCTTCACCTCGGCCATCTGCTGCCTCTGCTCCCCTGGGTCTACGACCAAGCACCACTCTGTTCATCCACTTTGCCATGTGCATAGCTTCGCTCGTGGGAGCCAGCCCTGCTGTTCCGGTCTTTCTGCTCTGCTGCGCCGCTTTGCAGACCTCGCTCTTCTTCACGCACCTGCTGCTGAACGTTTTATGATTTCCTGTTCATTTGGGGGACATTTCCAGCCTGTAGCCGCAGAGTGATCAATGTTTCGCCATACACCCCACTATATTGCATTTGTGGTCACGTGTACGGTGATTGCCTGAGCAGTAGCAACACTTCGCCATGCTGCCGCACTTGTTTTCTGTGTGGCCCAATCCCCAGCAAAGCTCAGACCTGCGGTCAGGGCCCGCATTGGTGAATGCCTCGAGACGGTACCATACTCCCTCAACCTTGAGGCGTTTCTTGATCTAGCTTTGTGATAGCCTGCTTTCCTGTACGACACAGACTATCAATGATGCAGCAATTTCTCCATTCTGCCTGCTCTCCCTGATGGTGCGGGGGTTCGTTATCCATCATACGTGGGTGGGGATCGCTATGCCCTTGTTCTCTGCCTCAAACTCCACTCACATCTTCTGCAGGCCTTCGGTGCCTTTTCCCATGTACCACATGAGGGGTACTGCAGGCATCTTTGGCCTTTCGCAGGTCTGGTTTTCTTCATCATCAATGACTGCTCTGGCGACAGTCCTCACTGCTGTGATGATGATGTCGTGGTACTCCATAGCCATCCCCACTGCCGCATTCTAGTGCGTGATTGCCATGATAGCGCCTTTCGGATTTCTCTTTGCGTTCATGATCCTGATATGTACCGGGGCCTGCTGGTGGAAAAGAGTTCTGTTGATTGGTGGCGCAATTTCTTTGTCCATCTTATTTGGGAGTGGCACACTCTCGTCTCTCCTTAGAATTGGGCTATTGGCTGTCATGCTCGAGCCTGTTGTTGAGGCTGGGGCTAGGCTGGCCCGATTCTTTTAGTTTCATGGTGAGACCATCTCCCATCATCGAGTTGGCGTTGGCGCTGATGTTTTTGCCCCTATCGGCACCCATGTGGTTCTCGACGTCGATGTCAGCATCGGCGCTGGTCTCAGTGCTGGTGGCGGTGCTGGTTCAGGGTTCGGCTATGCGGATGGGTTTGGTTTTGGTTTTGGTTTTGGTTTTGGTATTGGCGTTGATTTGAGCTGCATTGCAGGCTGCCGCTGCTGGCGCTCCTCCGGCTTATCCAGTCCACCTGTCTGGGTCAGGTCTGTGTTTATCGAGGCCTCCTGACCGACACCCTCGGTGTCCGCTTCCCTCTCCACTTGGGGTACCGTTCTGTAGCAGCCACTGCTATTGTGAACATGTCCGTGATGCCCTTGCCCCACAGTAAGCCGTCCTGGTGGTATTCATCCCACTTTTTCTCATTCTCCTCCAACCACAATTTCCTCCCTCGCCACTGCGCCTACTGCAGTGCAGTGTGTGTCACCAGCATCTTTACCATCTTTGCGATCGTTCAGTGTATCTGTGCTAGTTCGCGGGCTTGCTACTGGTCTGCACACTCCATGCGCCACATGCAGTCCCTGAAAGCCCAGGTGGTCACTGGGACCTCACTCCTCCTTGTCTGGTTTCCGTTCACGTTTCTTTCCATTGGCTCAGGTGTGTTTTTGCCTGCAGTCTCCGGGGCGAAGGATGTCACCACCGTCGCTATCTCTATTGCCATATCCAGAGGGGTCTGGCTCCTCCTGTCCGCCGCTTCTCCCTTGTCCAGGCCGCTCCTCTCGCTCGCTCCTTGTTCAGTGATCCCTTCTGTGAACCACATCTCTTCCAGTGTAGTCCATTGTGTCGCTTGCTGCTTTGTTGACGGGTCGGGTCAGTCATGTTTTTGCCAAGACATCACGTGAATACCAATTGTGTGGGTCCTTGTGCGCAGCCTCCTCCTGCTGTTTTGCCAGTCCTGGAACGCTTGCTTTTGGGTCAATTCCACGTCCAGAATTGATTGCCGCCATCCTGTTTTCAATTGCTATCATTGTTGTCGACTTATCGCGCAGTTTCTATTTCGCCAAGATTTTTAGAGGGATATTGTATCATTTTCCCTTTGTATAGGAGAGGAATATACGCATTCCTGTTTTGGCAGGTAATCACAGTTATCGTGCCCTGCGCATTGATTCTCACATTAATTATAGGGAAATGTGCTGGGGCCCTGTCATGCAACAGTGCTTTGTTGACTGCTAATGCGATTTTCTTATACATTATTCTGGGTAGGGGGATGATTTAGTGCCCTGTCACAGTCAGCCATCGGTCTGCCATACTCGAGCTAGATGTCTGAGCTTGTCCTGGTAGCTGCACGTGTTCCACTGTCTATAACATCATGCATCTCTGTCCTATGCATGTTCCGCCTGGGCCGATTGGTGCACTGAGGCTCTTGAGTGAGGGTTTATCTGTCTCCCACTGTCTGGCAGGTGTGGCTACGGACTTTGGCCTAGCTTTGTGCTATGGTCTCAATTGCAATTTGAGGAGCAGTTTGTGCTTCGGTTGCTGTTTCAACTGTTTGTACTTTTCTTGTCCTTCTTCCTGAATTGTATTTATGTTTTGCAAGCCATCTAGCCCCCGCCATCAATTCTCGTAGTCATGTCTGTTTCTTTCTCACTTGCTCCTTGGGCAGGTGCAACTCTTTGCATGACCTCTGCAATCATTTATGTAATTCCTGCCCCCCACCGCTTGTTGCCATCATGGTGGGCATCCCACTTCCACTCACTCTCTTGCACCCAAGTCATCATTCCTAGCCACTTTGCCTATTCTTGGGCTGCCTGGGCTTCCACCAAGTGTGTTAAATGTCCAATGGTTCAGTACAGCTGCGTTAGCTCCTCCAACTGCTGTCTCATTGTTCTCTCCATGCGGCTTGTGCAATGTCTGGGTGCCAAAGCAGTCACTGGGGCCTCGCTCCTCCTTCTTGATGTTCTGTGCTCATTTGGCTCGATCTGCTCAAATATGTTTGCTACTGCACTTTCTGCTGCAATGGGTCTCGCCACTGTCACCATCTCCATTGCCACATCCATAAGCATGCTGCACCTCCTATGTCCCGCATCACCCATGTCCAGGTTTGTTCTCCCGCTCACTCAGACTTTGCTTAACATTTCAGTAAGGTAAGCCTCCTTTCTAGGGTAGACCTCATTGTCGCTTGCTTGTTGGCCAACGCACTGTGTCCGCCACATTTTCAGGCAGACTCTTGGTGAATCCACTCCACTATATGGATTCTCAGGCGCACCCTCCACAGGCAGTCAAGAACATTCTGGGAAGCTTGTTCCATGGTCAATTGGACATTAAAAATCGATCACCACTGTCCGTTTTTCAATTGCTATCGTTATTGTTGACTTAATACGCCATTTTCTGTTGCCAAGCCTCGCGTTTTACGGTCCGCACTTCGTCTATCAGAGAACTACCCTAGGGCTGCTAGTATCGCCCTCCATATCGCATCGGACAAATCAAGCGCATTGATTTCCGCTTGATGTGTTGACGTGAAGCCTACCCACAAACCACCCCAGTTCCAGGAGCACCCTCTCCGCCTTCCTCTCCCCTGAGCAGTGTTCGCAACCGTCCCGTCCGTCCGGGATTGGTCAGGACGGGGACGGACGGCAAGAATCCGTCCGTCCGAGAGCAGGACGGAGACGGCGCCGTCTTTTTGAGGCTGGACGGAGACGGACGGAAAGGACGGCCGTCGACGGAGAAGTCTTAACGCACATAACAAAAATTATACGAAAATAATTTCAATTACTATTCTGACCGTGATGCAAGATCTGTGAGCATCTGCTCCATCCATACCATTTCTGACTCTGTTTCTCCAAAGATTACACCCTCGGCACCCAGGATTTCATTCATTCCGAAAGCCTGTAGAACATTATCGGGCTTGATTGGGTTTAGTCTAAAGATATAGAGTAACCGCCCGATGACGGTGGATGACGGCCGACATCCGTCCGTCTTGAGTAAGGACGGAGACGGACGGCCTTGGCGCCGTCCCGTCCGTCCTGGAGAAATCTCGGACGGACGGTCGGGGACGGCCGTCGGACGGGACGGTTGAGAACACTGCCCCTGAGCATGTCTACCTCATTTTTCCTAATGCAGGCGCCTCGTGCTGCAACCACCTAGCTCTTCCCCTTCGGTAACCAAACCACGTACCATGCCCGGCCCTCCGTGGGGTATCTTAATTCCCTTTGAATCTTTATAAAGTGAACGTCCCACAACAACTCCCACACCTCTTCTTGTATTCCCGGGTCCCACAAGAGTTCGCGTGATTTTGTTCTCGGCTACTTCATGAGAGACCCACTGCAAGGCCCCAGCGGTGGAGTCTTCAGTGCTCGCTGGAAAGCTTGGTAGTGAAGTGGTGCCGTAGAATTTGGCATCAGATATGCGGTAGAGAGCGTGAAAGCTGACGGAAGAGAGACTAGTTAGGCGCCCCATCGAAGCTACACAATACTCGGTAGAAACAACCGTTGCAAGGAGCGAAGTTCTAAGAACTACCCACCGCCTTATCACCTATCATCGCATGGCGGCAATAATGAACCTTCTCCGGAACGCACTAGCCAGCCTGCCTCACAATGCGATGTCTTCGCCAATGAGTTTTATGGCCTATATCGGTTTCGATGTCTGCGCCGATAAACCCCCATTTAGATTCCGCTCTACCAAGTTCTGTATGCCGCCCGGACAGCAACTCAAACTCAGAAACTTTTCCTTTTTACAGTGTTGATACGCATCTTCTGAATATTTCAGAATGCCGCGCAGTTTGTCGTGTCGGATACGGGCTTCGCCATCGAAGATGATATGCAGCACATGTGGAAATGTGAAAGCGAACTATTAGAATAAACAGGCTCCAATAGTTCTTAAACTGCCACTGCCCTCGAGTCTCTTCCGTCTACTGAGTCGTTTCCAAAGTTGTATTATTGCCCGCCTTGTCTGCCATGGAGTAACTCTACGCAACTTGTAGTGTCATTGAACCGAGATCTTCGCCGTGCAGTCTTCGGTGGTAGCTCTTGGCTTGTGTGATGCCAAGAGGGAATAGAATAGTAAGGCTCCAAGCACAGTGGTTCGATGTTCTAGAACTGAGTTCACTATTTGTCATTCTGGTAGTGACAGTGATGGATCGTTCACTCCCATTGCTCTGTAGGTGTTATGAAAGGGGTGTGCACCTTATGCATTCCTTTCGTAGTTTGTGCCATTCTAAATTAATGAAGTTTAGGAGTGTTGTATGTTGCGGGTTTTAATCTGTCAGATATGTTGATTCTCTCCTGTGCGGGAATGTATGTCTTTTAACCGGGACAAAGAAAGGTAAGGGTTTGGCCGATTACAATGGGTCGAGAAAGATAGCCGTAGGACGGCATATTCCGCAACTTTTCGCTGATTCCTTTGGGTAGTGACATCATTATCGTCATTCGTTTATCTTCGAAGCGAGCTCGCTTAAGCATGATGCATCGTTGTGCCCAGGTGGGATTTTCTCCCAGAAGTGGGGCTCATTTAATATACTTGTATTTTTAAGTGTTTGTCATTGATCTGGCGGCTCTGATCAGATTAGATCTGGTTTGGTCGTATACGCTATTAAGCGAATGAGACTTTGCCAATTTGGCCATTGAACAACGGTAACTGCGGCACGATTCCCCTTCACGGCATTGACACCTCCGGAGACGCGCCAACACATCGGCGGACTAAACGATGCAGGTGCGATCATCGTGCAGACTAAGTGCCACCAAAGCGAATCAGGCTTGCGACCTCTGTGGGGGTGGTAAGCGAACGCAAACAGTTTCCAAAAATGGGCCAGCGTGCGTGCCTGTACTCCAGAGCATAATTTTTAGAACATGTTTCTAATTTGCTTCTGGATGTACAGTAAAAACTGGTGCCCAGTTTCTCTGCCGTACAGAACCCCCTTCTAACCCGCATCTAGTGCTTGCATCCACTATCCACTCCACCAACTCCTCAGACTACACAACATCAAATTGTCAATGAAAGGATATCGCTCTATTCCACTGTTCTCGATCGTGCACGGCTCTACACTCGCCGGCGCCTATTCTCGTCCCCCTCGCACAACGCTGCCCTCTTCCATGCCTCGGCCCTTGTCCATGCTGTGCACCTACTCATCGTCTATGATATTCCATGACAGGCTTGCTGATGTTTAGGTTTGGGCGGACACTAAAGTCACTAGTACCCGACCCGGACCTGACATTACCACTGACTGATTTTATTAGAGTGTCTAGCCCGACAGAGTCCACCAAATAGATGGCTATGAGTCATTCGTCATTTTAAACATCCAACCTTCGGTGCCGTTTCTCTGCCGTCGTCTTCCCGCCCGCGTCTCTCCTCTGCCGTCGTCTCTCCTCCTCGCGCGTCTCTCCGCCGTCTTCTCTACTACGCCTGCCTTCTTCATCTGCCGTCATCTCCGCTATCTTCCACAACCGTATCCTCTGCGTCGTCTACGTGCAACTTCTGTCTACGCCATCGTCTACCCTACTACCCGCGTCTTTCCCCCGCCCTCGGTCTCATGGGTTCCGTCGACTACCCCCGCCGGGATTATCTACCGCTCCTTTCTAGACTAGTTTGCCCGAGTACAAGTTTGAGTTTGAGACTGTTGGGCAATCGGGCCACACACTGAGATTGATACAACAGGAAGTTCGGAATAACAACGACAACTACAACGCGGATCGAAGCCATTTGGTCATGTGTACGGGATTGACTTCGGAGAACTTTCACGGAGACGTGCCCAGATACACAACGTGAAGCTCATGGTGTGTCGTCCGGTGCAGGGGACCTTCAGAGTTGACATTCACGACTTGGAGACCGCCACCACCACCAGCAGCATTGAGTTCGATTCTTCCGTTTGAGATGTGGCACCGAGCGGATGATGACCATGATTACTATGATGATGACCGGGATGACAACGCTGTAATAGAATATAGACTACAGGTGAGTTTGGTACGTGTATTTACATACATTTGAGATAACATTGATTGATCAGACAGATATGGATTCGCCTCGCATGTAACTAAATGGCAAAGGTGGTCGAGATATCCGTGATGTATGGCCGGAGTTCGCATTGGAGTATTACAGCAAATAAATTGCTACAAGTCACTTCTATCCAGCCTACTACGTAAACCGTTCCTCCGCCCTTATCTCGCAGTCGTCGTCTACTCCTACCACCATCGTTTACTCCGCCTTCATCTATTTGCACCTTATCTTGCCTACGCCGTCATCTACCCGTCTTCCCTCCGTCCTTGTGCCATAGTCGTGTACACCCTAGTCTACTTTGTCTTCTGATACTGCGCGCCGTCGCCTACGCCTTCCTCTGGCATCATCTACCCCACTGCTGTTGTCTCATCTCACCTCCGCTGTCATCTCTCCGCATCATTCTCTATCGAGCTGACGGCGGTCCCGTTCGCACACATGGCAGCATGGGCGGTCACAGTATAGCCTGTGGGATCGAGAATATATTTTACGCAGTTTGCATATTACAACTTGGTAACAACACTTCCTTCTTGCCGGTGTCCAGAAGGTGGGTTACCACTTCTACCTATCGGGAGCGAATGAGTCGAGTTGATCAAGGGACCTACAGCGATGCGAGACGAGTACATAACTATCGATGTCTGATCATACAACACCTTGCTTCGATACTGTGCTGACAAAGGGATATAGCCCGAAGGCTACCAGAACTAAGGCAGGCACTAACTTTAGCGGACTTGGTACGGAGCCTATCTCCCTGCCAGCCTCGGGCTTGATGCGGTGCCTATCTCCCCGCGAGCCTCGAGCTTAGTACGGTGCCTATCTCCCCGTGAGCGTCGGGCCTGAGTTGTGCCTTTCTCGTGATGCTTCGCTCTTAGTGATTTGTTCTTAGTGCTTGAGATGATCTCTTTCTTTATATATGTCTATCTTCTCTCTCTGTACGATAGACAATTGAGCTTCTTCGTTCGTTCTCTTTTGCTCTCATCATTCTGGTAATTTGCATTGACAACTCCAGAGGAATTTAGCATTCCGAGGAGACTTACAAGCAACGGCGAAACGAGACGAGGATACAGTATTCGAACAACGCGTCAATGGGATGAGTTCGAGACGCGTCTAGCACGAGTGCGAGATCACAGGACGGGTTTAAGACTACGCGCCCGATTAGACCCACATTGATGGTCAATGTTCTAGTCAGTTCGTGGAGTTTGTTGCTCCGTGGAGTGACTGGTCAGTTCATGGAGTCCCACCTTCCACGAATGAACCAGTCCGATCACGGATCCATGAACTGACCAGTGCTAATTATGCTCAACCAAAATTAACAGTTACTCCAATCGCAAAGATATGTATACATGAAATATTTACAATTCATTGCTCTTTCAACTCCCGGTCCCCAATTGACCATATCTCTTATATTGATAGAATGGTGGTGGAAAAACCTCAATTTTCGGCGGTTTTTCGGTGTGTTTTTAAAGCCGCTCAATCAATTTTAAAGATATCGTAAATCAAAGACCGGGAATTGAAAGAGCAATGTATTTTGAATGTTACATATATATATCTCTTTGTGATTGGACAAATACTCGCAGACTTAATTAGACCGACATTTTGTCATTTTTGTCTGTCCAGCCATGGCTCCATGAAGTGACTGGTCAGTTCACGGAATTGTGGTAGACTCCATGAAGTGACCGGTCAGTTCATGGAGCCCAGTTACTCCATGGGTTGACCGGTCACTCCACGGAGCAACATCCTCCACGAACTGACTAGAACAGTCAACACAGCGCAGTTCGGAATAACAATGTCAACTACGACGCGAGCGAAGTCATTCGGTCACGCGTCCGGGATGGACCTCGGAGACTTGCGGGGAGACGTCGCCCAGATTTACAACAAGAAGCCTATGGTATGTTATCCGGGATAGGGACTATCAGGATTTGACATTCACCGCATGGCGACTTACATCGATACCAGCCGCACCGAGTTCGATTCTTCTGTTTGGGATGTGGCACTGAGAGGATGATGATTACTACAATGTGGGATGATGACTGTGATGACAATTGTTGATTAGGAGTTTGGCCCGGTGGCTTCCTTAGTCTTCGGTAATGGTGGACTCGGGGATGAGGCCTGTGGCTTGTGGCCCCCGTTGGCCTCGCCAGCCCCCATCGGCCTCACCTGCCCTCACCGGCCTCACCTGCCCCCATGCCGAGGATGAGGGCTCGGCATTCGTACTCGGCTTCGGGCTCTGGCTTTGGCAGTCGGCACGGAGTTTTCCTTCTCTCCCTTTCGTATATAAGTTTATTGTATTCCTTCTCATGTATCGATGGACAATTGAGCTTCTTCGTTCTTTTTCTTTTGCTCTCAGCAGATCATACAGATATGGTTCTGGTAATGAAGAATGAGGCCGTCTTACAACTTGGTAGCAACACTTGAGTGTTCCCTCATGCTAGTGATCAGAACCTGGGTAGTACCCTTTGCTTATCGCAGGCGATCAAATCGAGATGGTTGAAGGGACATATGTTAAAACGAGACAAGAACACGGTATCCGAACGACGCGTTAACGGGACGAGTTTAGCACAAGTACGAGCATACTAGTTCGAATTCAAGTGTACGCGCCAATCAGGACCGCACGTTGAGATCGACACAGCAAGCTGTTCGGGATGACACCGACACCCACATCACCGTGTACGACTCCTTCCTATAGAACGTGGTGCCGAGAGAATGTCGACTATTGGGATGATGACGAGGATGTCGAAACTTCAACCGATTGAGATAATAATAACTTCGATAGAGAATATCGACTACCGGTGAGCCCGGCACGTTGATTTACATATATTTAACGACACCGACAAATCGACGCGGCACCGACCGATCGGCTTGATGCCAACAAGATGACCTGATGGGGGCGTAAACATGACCTGGCTGAGTCTGGGGGCAACGCTAAGGGGTGTAGTCCTGCTGGACACCAAGTCGAGCGAGGAAGATATTACTGAGCATGCTACAGGCTGAGATTGGACGATCTTAGCGATTGGTAGACCTAAGAATTGTGAAGTTATTGCGGCTTTTTCATCGAGATGGGAAGTTTTCTTAGGATGGGGCGGGATGTCGTAGTATGATCTGTTTATTTTTGTATGTATATCGGCTAGAATCTGAGAATAGACATTACGTACTTTGCATCTTACATTGACTTGCATGTGCCGATGACGACCATTCAACTGCGGTGCACGGATGAAGAGAAGTTCCAAAGGGACTCGGCAACCTACAGCTCACGTGTGCAGTAATGCAGCCTGTGGATATCCGCGGAGTATGAGCGGTTATCCGCACCTGAGCTGTGGGCCGGGTAAGGACTCTAAAGTCACTACTCTAGTGAGTCTTGCACTGCTGTCTCACACATCAAGTGAGAGAATTCCGGTCCTCTGTAAGGGAGAGTAGATCGTTAGGATGGCATCAAATTTACACGCTATCGATTGAATTAGGGAAAATTTTACCATGTGGTGTGGAGTGTGGAATTCCGATTAGTGATTGAACTGGCGCAGTCACGCAAACCTGGCTGAGGGGGAACACTGAAATCCCTGATCTGACACATTTGTGTGGGTCGATCTGGATTCAGCTTTTACTTGCGGCGCACCCGAGTTGGGTGCCGTATCGTTCGAACAGATTAGTATGCTGGCGGTTATTGGACGAAGTTGCGTCCGGGATCCCATGGAAGTTGTGCCACATGACTGAAGTGCATCGTTCGAGTATATTGCATTGTTGGAACACGGGAATTTTGTAGGTGTAACGTCTTGCTTGGCTTTGAGCAAACTTTACTGCGGCTGACCTTATCAGGTAAGTCCATGACGTTTTTACCTTCCCGTTATGATACATACAGCACTCTGACCAAACAGAGTTTCCGCATAGTTCACGACCGCTGCTGACACGAAACAGCTAAAACCACCTGAAGTGCGGGGTAACATTTTGGGATTGGCCTCCAATGGGATCCACAATCCTCCTTGCCGATCGATTGCGCGTCTGCCTTTCGTCTCAGTATCTAATTTAATTCCTTTCCATTTGTCCTTGAATTGTACTGAGGGAGAAATCGGGAATGTTTAATCCGTGCTTCCATAGAAAGTCTATCGCCATTATCTTGCCCCGCTTTTCTTTACTTAACTTAATACCGATTCTAACAGAACTCGAACAAACCGGCTAGTTTTGTCCACTATCAATTAACCTCTATTCTGAGCTTCACTAAACTTCCATTAAGACGATGTCCAAGCGGACGCTGGGTGACCATCTGGCGCGCGACCTGCCACCTACCAAGCGCCACAGCCCATCTCCATCACCCGCTCCAGTCGACCGACTCAGGCCGGAACTGATAACGTCAACTTCCACTATTCAAGTTGCTCAACCTCAGCTACCACGGCGAACGCTTACTTCAACTTCACGACCCGGCTTAACAGAGGACGAAAATATACTTCCACACGCCGATCCTGCTGCACGTAGCTCTTTGCCCTCCGATGCTGCCCATCGGGGTCGAAATATCACCCGTACATGCAATGCAGGGCCAAAATGTTTCCGAATAGCCAACGTGCCATCAAGTTGGAATAAGGACACGCTACTTGCTGCACTAAAAACTGTCGATCCTTTCATCGAAGATCAAAATCCTGAACTTTCGCTCTACCCGTGTCTGGACTCAACACGGACTCAGACTGCTTTGCTCAATTGGAGCACCTGCACCGAATACTTCGATTGTCTCAAGCGAAATGATTTCAATTGTGTGCAGATCAAAGACGAGATTCTTGTGATTGATAGTCACTTTTATGACCTGACACCATTGAACTCTCCCGAAGGTGAAATTATTGCAGAGTTAGTACTCCGTTCACCTGAATCCTCCAGATGCTGACTTCGGGCCCGCTCAGCGTGGTTGCTGTGACCGGCCTTGCGGGTCATGCTTTTAGTACCTGGAAGAGCCGTCATACTCGTCATATGTGGCTCAAGGATTTTCTACCTATGGATATCAAGAATATCAGGATTATGACCTATGGTTACGACAGCAGTCTCATCGAATTTGAAAGGAACGATATGAGGCTGGTCGACTACAAAAGAAATTTCATCCAACAACTAGAAAATTCTAGACGCATGGTTATGGTATGGACGTACCTATTTAAATAACCCTGTTTGTTCCCTGGCACTAATAATGATCTACGTATAGGATCGACCCATCATTTTCCTAGGGCATAGTTTAGGGGGCATTTTAGTACTACAAGTAAGCATTTACATACTCAAATGGCCTATTTCCTGGCTCGTGGTAATGATTAATCACTGGTGGTAGACGCTAGTTGAGTCAAATCGGAATCCTCATCACAAATCCATTCTAGATTCAACCCGTGGGATCTTCTTTTTCGGAACGCCACACCAAGGTCTTCGGACTAACGAATTGGAAGAAATGGTTGACGTCGACTCAGGTGGACAAAGACAGAATTTGATCATGCAGTTGAAGGATGGCTCAGAATTCCTGGAAAATCAGAAGGAGGATTTGATCCCCATATGGGAAGGTTTCAAGCGAAATGTGGTCAGCTTTTATGAAACTGTGAAGATACCCTCAGACAACATTGCAAGAGATGGTGAGGATATTCCAATTGTCCAAAGATTTTCTGCGCAGCTATTTCTCCCATCTGAATGCCGAGTTCCAGTCGGGAAAAACCATTGGGATATGGTGAAATTTGCCTCTCCAGTGGATGCAACATATCAGACAGTGGTTAACCACATGAGAAGTTGTCTTAGTACGTGACCTATTTGCTGTAAAATTGGGAGTCTAAAGCTGATATCGTTAAAGCCCGGGATCTCACAGAGACAATTGCGTTATCGTTGATATATAAGGTGAAACCAGAACATTTCTTGAAGCTACTATCTGTAGTTGATCAAGAAAAACATAAATCTACAATCTCAACTTCGGACTGCGATCAACCCGAGTTTTATTGGGTTTATAGAAACCATGACTTTACCGAATGGAGTGCCGGCGAAGTTCCGGTGCTATGGTTGTCTGGGCCGACTGAATGTAAATTGGACCAAGTTTCATCGAACATCATACGTCTCGAAATGGACGCACCATCGGAAACACAGCATTTTGTCCTGTACTTTTTCTGCTCCACAGTACGGGAGAGATCAAGTGCCATTGCTTTCACTCACACATTCCTGCATCAATTCGTCTGCTGTTTGCCACAGAACAAGCAGAGAGCAGTCCTTACTGCGTTTCTTCTTTCTCTCCATGATTGCATTCTCTTTCGTAAGAGACAATTGAACGAGGAGGTCAGTTTCTCTAACGAGGCATTAAAAGAGATCCTTTATGCTTCCAACGACAGAGATCTTTGGGATGCTCTAAAGAAAGCTTTAGACACAGAGTTTGAGATAAGTTTGTCAATTATCGTTGACGGATTAGATAGAGTGAAGGAACACAAAGCTGAATTCATTAGAGAGCTTGATGCATTTATTAAGCATTTGCTGAAGAGACCTTGGCAACCGAAGGCTTTCCTTACAAGTAGACCACAAGATGAAATCAAAGAAATACTTGATGGTCTGCTATGTATCGAGCATGACAAGGAGCGAAAGGGTTTGACTACTTTCGGTTTCCCAACATCTAATTCGGCAACATTGGCTAACACAAGTAGATTGTCTTAATACACTTCGATTTAACAATACACGCTATGGCAAAATCTCGGAAGAGTATAAAGACTCATTGCAGTGGTTTTGGAACCATGAAAAATATCATGCTTGGTCATGCTCGGATACCTCGGAACTTCTTCTGATTGACGGAAAGCCCGGCAGTGGGAAATGTACCCTTACGAAATACTTCAAGCATAACCTCTTGGAGCGCGAACCGCTTGCCAAACAATCAATTGTAGCCAGTTTTTTCTACAGCTACAGAGAAGGGGAACTACAAATGGATCATTCCAATATGCTACGTTGCATTCTTTATGATGTCTTAGAACATAACGAGACATTTTTCTTTCACTTTCAGCCATATTACCGGCAAGCTCTTCAACATGGCACAAAGTTTCAATGGCCATACAATTCCTTGAAGAAAATTCTGCAGTCAATTACTGGGGACCACCCAGTAGAAGCACGGTTTTACTTTATTATTGACGCTATGGACAGTGTTCCTAAGCGGCCCGGCCAGGCCGGCTTTGCGTAGGCCGGGCCGGGCCGGCCTTAGCGGCGGCTTTCAAATGAAGGCCGGGCCGGGCCTGCAGGCTTCTTGGCGGCCGCTTGGCGGCCGGCCGGCTTTTCTTGGCGGCCTGCAGGCTTTTCTTGGCGGAACTAAGCCTAAACGGAATATTTTGTTCGAAAGATTCTCTGCTGCCTATACTAAGAAAGTCTCCAAAGTACGAAATATAAACTATATCCAACTCAATCATCGTAGCCCTGCCATTGCCGTATTCCATCCATCAACCAGACCAAGGCTTATGCAGGCCGATGCAGGCCAATGCTAGTTTTTTAAATCACGTGCAGGCCGGGCGGCCGGCCGGCCGGCTTTTGACCCAGGCCGGGCCGGGCCGCCGCTAGCGCAGGCTTTCGAAATGGAGGCCGGGCCGGGCCGGGCCTGCAGGCCGCTAAAAGCCGGCCGGCCGGCCGGGCCGCTTAGGAACACTGGCTATGGATGAGTCCGATGACACAGACAGGCGTAACATTATTCAGCTTCTGTGCCAACTATGCTCTATCAACATGAAAACACCGTGCATAGTGAAGATTTTTCTTGCAAGCCGTCCTATTGCCGGGCTGAGCATTTGTGCACCGCAAACCCAAGTCATTAAGTTGCAGGATGAGAACATGGCGGATATTTTGGAGTTTGCAGGATCCTTCTTGGGTCCAGAACTTGGGCTTCCTCCAGATATCCTTCACCAGGCAGCGGAATATATTGCTGCACATGCACAAGGTGTATTTGTATGGGTACATTTAGTCAAACAAGAGCTGCTCGCGTATGCTGAGTGTGGCGTCACTAAGAAGCAAATATTTGACTTCCTAAAAAGCCTCCCTACAGAACTGGAACAGTTCTATAAACGAATTCTTAACGATTTAGAGAGGAGACAGACAAGAGACATCGAGGATGGACAGAAGATGTTTCGACTGGTTTTATTTGCCTACCGCCCTCTTAGACTTGAAGAGTTTCGCCAAGCGCTCGCTATCCCAGATGATCTCCAAGGTGAATTTTCACCTTCTGACGAATCATTCGAAGACAACTTGATCTTAGGCATCGACAAGCGCATTATTCACTGTGGAGGCAACTTTCTAGAGGTTAAGAGTGTTTCTGGTACTTCCTTACTATGAAATGCGCCAGTACTAGAAATAATTCGCTCATATCTTTGCAGAAAATAACAGTATTCAAGTCATGCATCAAACTGTTCGCGAGTTTTTTCTGCGCCCAAACGGACCTGCAACAAATTCCAAGTTCAATATGAGCCTTGTAGATGCTCACACTAGAATATCTATAACTTGTCTCCGATATTTAATGCTCAGTGCCGCATATACCACACTTACAAATGAAACACCAAGTGTTGACACTTGGGCCCGCGAGGACTTCGAGGCTTACGCCAAATATCTCAACAGCAGGCCCTTTATCAACTGTTCTAGTCCATTCACGGAGGCGGTTCCTCCGCGGAGTACCAAGTCAGTTCAGGGAGGCCCACCTTCCGTGAACGGACCGTCCGTTCGCGGAGTCATGATACCCCACCTCCGTGAACTGACTAGTTCATTCGCGGAGTCAATCAAAAATTATAAATGCTCTACTCTACACGCATATATGCATACGCACTAGCATGTACGTACACTCAGCTGGCTCTATCCAGCTGAATTCGATCAGCGCAGCGCAACTGAGTACATTCAGAGCAGCGCAACTCAGTGCGTTCCGCGCAGTACCACTGAGTACGATCAGCGCAGTGCAACTGAGTACGCCCAGCGCAGTGCAACTGAGTATGTTCAGCGCAGCGCAACTGTGTACGTTCATGGAGTGCACACTTCATTGCCAAGGCCGAGATGGTAGTGCGCAGTACACAAATACTGGAGCTTCTGCAGCACCATCTGGTACTTTCAATCTTGAACGAAACACAAGATCAGCTCCACCTGAGCCAAGCCATAATCAAAAATGCCGTCTAGCAAATAAACAACGAAATGCTTGCGCTAGTACTGATCCCATATCCGCGGAGCATTCTGCCAACGTGAGTAGTGATTTGACAGAACTCGATACTGACGATGAGGAGGTTCTCAAGGAGGAAGAGGAAGAGGAGGAGGACAAAGAGGAGGAGGGAAATGAGGAAGATATGCCAGTTTCAAATGATGACATGGTGCACAGTGTAATTGTAGTTGTTGTTGTTGTTTATTCATACTGTATTTACTCTAGCTAGAGTATGACAGGACCCTTAACACCTCCGCCTCCGGGCGAGCCGGTTAGATGGCGGAGCTCCCACCTACTACCCTTCATCCCCATTGACACAAGACAAGTAAAGTGAATGACTGACCACCTCTATCAAAAATTCCATGACAAAAGAAAAGCAAACGATAGACACCTCCATGCTCCATGCCTCACGTAGGCGGGAACTTCCCAACGTCCGTGGCCGCCAGAAAGTCCATCACCACCTTGTCACATATCTCCATGGAAAACAGCTCAGATATCTGTACCTTCCGACACCTGCCCGCTTTCCAGCCCGTTGCCTTCCCACCTTCTTCCAGAGCTCCTGCTGCTGGTGTTTCCAACGGCCGCAGTGACGGAAAAGATGCTCCCGCGTCTGGGCCGCCGTCCCTCCGCACCACCAGCACTTGTGTCCTCTCGGTGTCCGAACCATTTGAGGTAAGCTCCAGTAGGTGCATGTCCGCATTTTAGTCGGTAGAATCGAGTTGCCAATGACTTTGCACTTGCCATTGGATGGGTCTCTTACTGCCTGCCTTGCCCTTCAGCCTGTAGCCGAAGTGCTTACTGCATTTGTCGGCCTCCCACGCGCCTTGGCTGCTGATCTTCCCTCGGAGATCCGCCTAGCTATATTTGAAGCCGAGGTGTATGGCCGCTCTATTGCAGTGCTTCCATTCGCATCTCGGGCTAAGTTCGCCTGGCGGTCTGCTTCTTCGTTCCCGGCAATGCCGGAGTGCCCAGGGACCCAATGATCTCCGTTGCGATGCCATGGGCGAGGAGGGCCCGCGCTCTTCGATTGATCCGTCTCGCTAATCGCTGTCCAGGGCCCGGCTCCAGATGTGCCGTCCGTCGAATGGCGGCTTGTGAGTCGCTGAAGATCGCCACCGTCTTTACTCCATGCTTTTGCAGTGGTTCTCTCTTCTTGATCGTCTCACCGAGCGCGAGTCCGATCGCCACAATTCGGCATCAAAGACCTCCATCCGTCCAGTGCCTAGATAACTGCGGCGGGCCCTCCATTCGTTTCCGTGTTTGCACACTGCTGCGGCTCCCACTCGGCCATCGTCAGAGCGCGATCCATCTGTCCACCACATCCAGACCCCCGCTCCAACCTTTGCTTCCTTCTCTCTTGCCCAGCGCTCTGCGGCTCTCTTGGCTGCGGTGTCGTCATCCAGTATAATGGTCTTAACTACTGGTTCTTCGCCCGGGGCCGGCCAGCTCATGCCTGCGGTTGTCCGGCCATGCTCATGCTCTTTCTCGACTACTCTGCATATTGGTGCACCCGACGAGGGGTCTTCGTGCAGCTCCTTTAGTTTGCTGCTGCATGCGTTTGCCAGTCTTGCTGTGAATCGTTGTTGTCTGGAGTCTAAGATTACCGGCGCGGGTGTAAGCCCTGCATCTCTCATCAGTGCCCCACATGGGGTCGTGGGCAGCGCAACCAGAACGGATCTAGCTTGTCGGTTCAGGAGAAGTTGAAGGTCGTCTCGCCTGCCTCTTCTTTGGGATCCCACCAGAGCTCGCTCCCATATAGTGCGACTGCTTGTACACATGCTATTTGGACGGCTCTCACGCTCTCTGGAACAACCCGAATGTCTTTGTAAGAGTTCGGAGTCTGGCTTCGGCTGCCCTGGCTTTCTTCATGCATCGGTTGTGGTGCTCCTTGAACGTCAGGTGCGCATCCATCCAGACGCCCAACCAGCGTGTCGCCTCTTTGTTGAATCGTATAAACCCGTCTCCGACTCTTATCTTTGCTGTTAGCTTCGGCCGGAGGTGCTTCTTGTGGCCTCGTCTGCGCGTGAACAGTGCCGCTTCCGTTTTCGCCGTATCGAACTGCAGCCCTCGTCGATTCGCCCATTCAATGCTTTTGGCTGCGCATCTCTCAAGTATCGTGACGACCTTATTGACGTCGCTTCCAGACGCCACCCAACCGAGGTCATCCACAAACGAGAGTCCTTCGGCTGAGACGTACTCCTCGACCCACTTAATCAGTCCTGATGTGTAGATTGCAAAGAGGATTGGTGACACAGGTGAGCCCTGCGGGATCCCTGCTTCCACTGGGTGTCTCTCCATGGCATTACCCTCGATTATCATTTCTACTGTCCTTTCTGAGAGGAAGCTTTCCGTCCATCGTATGAGGTCTCCATCCATGCGCTTGACCTTCATTGCGTTGACTAGCCTCCCTTTTGCAACGCTCGGGAAGGCTGCCTTGATATCCATGAGAAGCACACCGGTTATGGCGCCGTTCGTCCATGCTGCGTGCGCCCTGTCGACCATGATGGCCGCTGCATCGATGGCCGACCGCCCCTTTCTGCTGCCGAATTGTCCATCGCACAGTAGCCCCCTCCGCTCGGCCTCTTCTGACAGCAGTTCCGCAACTACCTTCTCAACAACTTTTCCCATGCAGTTGAGCAGTGAGATTGTGCGGTACGCTTTAGCTTCGTGTAGTCGTCCTTGCCGGGCTTGCGAATGACGACTCCACTGGCTCGTTTCCAGACTGCTGGATGTCGTCCTGTGCGAATTACTGCTTTCGCCAGCCTTACGACCTCTCTTTATCCCACTTCCAGAGCAGGCGAATGGCTCCGAAGGACAGTTTGTCTGGGCCTGGCGCTTTCTTCACTGATTGGGAGTATAGGGCCCGCTCGACTGCTTGCTCAGTAACTCTCATATGCGCACTTCCGGCCGGAGGTAGCTCGTAGTAGTGGTCGTCATCATTTAGAGGGAAGGACTCTAGCCTCAGCATCTCCTCCTTCTCCATGGCGGTGTTCGCTTGCTTGCCCTCTCTGTCCGTCAGAGCCTCCACTGTCGCGCCCGCCCGAGGGTCGACATATTTTGCTGCTCTCCAGACCTCAGCTCCTCGGAGGTTCTGCAAGTAGTCGCTCCACATTTGGCTCTTGGATTTCCGAATAGACTTCTGCAGGTCTGCTTTCGCTTGGGCTGCCCCCACCGAGTTTCGTCCATTTCTTCTCTTTCTTGCCCGAGCCTCTTCCTTTTCGTCTTGATGTCGGCATTCCACCACCTCTTCGATTTTGCGCAGATCCTGATTTTCTTGCTGTGGCGTCTAGAACCTTGCCCAGTGCTTCCTGACACCACGTGGCCTCCTGCTCGACTTCGTCCTCCGTGCACCCGGCACTCAGGTGTGCTCTCTCCTTCGCTAACTCCAACCATAGCTTCCCGGCTGCCTTTTCGTCCTGCTCCGTCATTGCAGCCAAATTCCACCCTATCACCCGCTCGTGGTCTGCCTCCTCTTGCTTGTCCACGTCTACCTCCCACTCTATAACCTCGTGGTCGGAACCAGTGGCGTGGCTCTCGTACAGTATGGCCCATTTCGTGATTGGTCGATTCGCCAAGGTTAAGTCAATGATCGATTCGCCTTCGAGGTCTTCTCTTTTCCAGTAGTGGGTGGCCCGGTCGTCGTTTCCAATTTCCAGTCCGTTTTCGTCTATAATGTCTTCCCAGAAGACGGCGTTCCGCTGCTCGGTGCATCTTGGATCCCATCGTCGGCTGTGGGCGTTGAAGTCTCCAGCAAGGACGGTGCTGCCTTGCCGAATGACTCTCTGCCAATTTAGTTTCCGTGCTGGTCTCTCCCCCGACTGTGTGTCTCTTTGATCGTAGACATTGACGATCCTTGTGACCTTCTCTCCTCTTCTTCGAACATCAGTGACAATGACATCGTCATTAGCACCCCTGCTCAGATCCGTTCGCTCATCCACTGCAAGGCCGCTTCCCTTGCGCACCGCGGTCCAAACTCTTTTTCTTTTTCTTATTTCATATGCTGTGTGGTTAATTTCAAATCCTCTTCTTTCTCTTGGTGGCTCTTGCAAGCACACTACGTCCGCCCTTCGTTCTACCCCCGTCTCCAGCGCCGCTATAGTCCACTCGTACGACCTGGCGCAGTTGTGTTGCACTGCTCTAATCATTGGTAGCCGGAGCTCCCGTTTCATTTTCCATTCCGGTTGCCGTCGCAGTGTCGGCCATCGTGACTCTCTCGCTTCCCTACTGCCTCTTCTTCCTCCTGCGCACCCGCCATCTCTTCTTCGTCCCCTCCGCCTTCCGCCCCGCCCTGACCCTGATACCGATCGCTACTCTGTTCGTCCCGTTGCTGCCCCCATCGCTTCGCTCGCTGTGGCTCCCCTGGCTGGCCCAATCCTCCTGCTCTCGCGCGCCGCTTTGGCGGCCTCGGTCTTCTTTGCGCACCTGCTGCTGAATGCAATGTGGTTTCCTTTGCAGTTAGGGCACTTTTCTTGTGTGTGGCCGCAGAGTGAGCCCTGCTTTGCATTGCACCCCACGACATTGCACTTGTGGTCACTGGTACGGTGCGGGCCTGAGCAGTAGCCACACACGGGCTGGTTGCTACATCTGTTTTCAATATGGCCCCATCCACAGCACAGCTCGCACCTACTGTCAGGGCCAATGTTGGTGAATGGTTCGACACGATACCACACTCCCGCTGCTTTGATGCCTTCCTTCATTAATCTCTGTGCCACTTTGCTCCCTTTCACAACAAAGACCACCGACGACGCGGAGATCTCCCCGTTCTGTCTTCTCTGCCTGATAGTGCGGGGGTTCGCCAGCCACCTTACTTGGGTGGGGATAGCTACTCCTTCGTTTTCGGCCTGGAATTCCTCGCGCATTTTTTGTAAGCCTTCTGTACCCTTGCCCATGTACCTTATGAGCGGTACCGCGTGAATCTTTAGTCTCTCCCAGGACTCGTTCTCCTCAACGTCGATAATTCCTCTGTCGACCTTCCGTGCCGCAGTGATGATGACATCGCGGTACAAAAGGGCCATCGCAGCCGTTGCATTATGGTGGGTGATTGCTGTGATGGCCCCTCTGGCATTTCTTTTCGCGTTCATAATCCGGATGTGGGCCGGTGCCTTCTGGTGGAAAAGCGCTCTATTGATTGCCGACGCGATTTCCTGGTCCATTTTATTGGGGACCGGTACGCTCTCGTCTCTCCTTAGAATGAGGCGTCTCGCTGCCATGCTCGAGCCAGTCGTCGGGGCTGGGCCTGGGCCGGCGGTTTCACCAGCGGCCACCATCTTTTGACTCTGGTTTCGCGGTGGAACTGTCTCCCACCGCCTAGTCGGTGTAGGCGTTGGTGCCGGCTTTGACTTAAGTTTGGCCTGCGGTCTGGGCTTGGGTTGCTGCTGCTGCTGCTGCTGCTGTCGGCGCACCTCCAGCCCTTCCTGCGTCATGTCTGCGTGTTGCGAGGCCTCTAGCCCACCGCTGACGGTGTCCATCCTGTCTGTCTCTTTCCCTCTCGCCTTCTGGTCTGGTGCTGTTCCCACTAGGGCCTTCGATACCATCTCTGTGATGCCCGCCTCCCACAACACGTTGTCCTGATGCCGTGCATCCCACTTTTCCTCCCTCTCCTGCATCCATGTTCTCACTCCTAGCCACTGTGCTTCTTCGCTCGTTGCATGAGCTTCCAACATATTCGCCAAGTGTCTGGCTAAGCTTTCAACAGTTTGGTGCAATCGCGTCAGCTCGTGAGCCTGCTGCCGGATTGTTCTCTCCATGCGACTTCTCCAGTCTCCGGGGATCTTCGAAGCCTCTGGGTCCTCAATCCTCGGTCTCTTTCCGTTCTCGTTTTGCCCCGATGGCTCAGTTGCGGTCGCGCTCGTATAGGCGGCACTCATCGCGTCACTAGCCATGCCATTCACCACTTCTCCTCCTCCTGCTCCCTCCATATTCATGTCCTCTCTCTCAATTGGGGTACCAATCGTCGCTCCGGTAGGGTTCTCTCCTCCCGGGGTCGCCATCGTTGTCGTTGCTAGTTGGGTGGTCGCGTCGCGAACGCGTGTGCGCTTTGCAGTTGAGGTGCCCACCCTCCTCTGGCTGTCCAGAGGTGCTGGGAGTATCGTCCTGGGGTCAATTCGATGCTAGAAATTGATTGCCAGCATCCGCTTGTCGATTATTGCCGTGGTTATTGACATAATTCGCTGTTTCCGTTTTTGCCAAGACTTTGTGGTTGTCGAAGTTAAAAAAAAAAAAAAAAAAAAAAAAAAAAAAAAAAGAATGCTTACCTGCTCATCCCACCACCAGTCTCCAGTATGCATGTCATTAAAAACACAGTTCCCAGCATCATTGAAGCAACGTTTCGGAGTGTACGTAAGATGGGTTGCCGCAGTAGCCATTTTGCACACTCTATAATATTACGGTGCCAAAACTCAATGGTATCCGGATGCTGCACATTCCATGCAATCAGCAATATAGCTTTCTTCCAGGAGCCATGGCCGAGTCCATCCAGCATTGGATCAATTTTCTGTTGAAGGTGGTAATTTAATTTCCAAGAATGGTGCATACTCTCTTTGAGACTGCAGCTGGCCTTGAGTAAGTCGTCAATGATGTTGGCGGGAAGACTTTTAGATGTAATCAGCGCAGCGAAATTGTACTCCTCCTCACTGTCGAATGGTTGGAGGGGGTTGTCTAAGCGTTGTTCGCAGTTGTGCTCATTGTCGGTCGGAATGTATACAACAGTGGCACCAGAATCATGATATCAGATGCTTGTAATTGTATTCAAGTCTAATTTGGGGTGTTCTGGAGAAGAAGACGAGTCGAAAGGAGTGAACGCGTCGGGATCATCCAAGTGGTTATGATTAGCGTGAAAACCACACTCGGAATTGTGGACGCATTGCTGTGAGTTTTTTCTAAAACATTCATATGGCTTGGAGTCTGTCTTTGCATCAAGTAGTTGAGCGCGATATCGAGCAAGATCACTGTCAATGTGATTGTAGAGCCAGAGGTCCGACTGATGAGATTTCAAGCAAACAGAACAGAATCGATTCGGAGTTCATATGGGAGCAATGGTGGGGGTAGTGTAAAAAATATTGATAGTTCTATACACTGTGGGCAGATTGTTTTAAGCATTGCCGTGCAAGGGTCGTTGCCATGAAGGGGTCGTTGCCATGCAATTAAGTTTAGTGCCACAGAGGTTCTTCATGGTGGTCCATGAAACATGCACTTCTAAGAGTATCACAACCTCTATTTAGTTGACTTTCAGTTCAAAGCAGGATTGAAAGTACGCTGGGGCTGTGAGTGCACTTGGCTGCCAGCGCATTTGGACTGCTAGTGCACTTGACTGGGCAAAACACAGCCAAAAAAATTCAATATCACATGTTTTATATGCCAAGACATATGTTCAAAGTTCATAATACCATGGCACCAAGTCAAATAGCTGTGCCTAGAATGGTCCATGCACTTCCAGAGATGCCAGTGACACTTTTCTGACTCTATACGGCAGGTCCCGACTGTTTGAGACACAGCACTGTATCATTATGTTGGAATCTGATGTCACAGCCATATGTTGGGAACTCAAACTGACAGATTTCAACACTTTGACCTAACAATTGAGTGATAAAAGTGTACACTCAAGGAGTGGTCCAAACAACTATCACAGTTGTAGAAAACATGCTGTGCATTGTTCAGGCCAGAAGAGAAGTGCTGATGGTGGCTCAGAACCACAAAAGCTTTTTCGCAAGTATGATATTTGATATCACAAACAGTTTCAACTATCCTGCGAGCTGCTCCACACGATTTCAGCACCTTGAATCGTCCATTTAGAACTGAATATATACTGCTGTACACTCCTTCCATTTCACTTCTTCTCCATCTTCTTTTTCTACTCCATGTTTTGCTATTTACCCCTGTAATCCGATTGTTTTTACACACATTCACCTTAACCCTGACCCCGCACCACGTTTCATATACCTCAGATCGTTGCAATGCCGCCCAAGAAGATCCCATCCACCCCCTCCAAACACGATGCAATTAAGAACACTCTCCGTCTAGAGGGTTTGGCAAAGCAGTCCATGGCCGAACATATTCGGCCCCCGATTCAGATGTACGCCATTCATGGTGTCAAGGATGATGGTGCCTTGGACTTGATGTATAATATCCTTTTTTTGGACCCAGTCACTACAAGGTACTTTGCACAGTGTCAGGGGATGTGGAAGCAATGGGCATCGACCCAACCACGACATCTTGAATGGTGGAGCGGATTCCAAGGGTTTCTTCCAGACCATTTCGATGAAACTCCGGTGCAGATGAACCGGTATCACATGGGCGACCTACCATTACCTACCGCCAGTTATACTGACCCCAACCGCGACAACTCCAATGCCTTCAACAACTCCCAATGTGGCATACGCCATGTGAAGAATGACATCTGGTATCCCGGGACACCAATGCTGCAGGCCATCATTGCCTATGCCCTCCAGAAAAAACGCAAACTCGATGTCATCTTCACCGATGCCGTCCCTACCGGCCAAACACCTATATTCACCTTCAGGGTCTGCATTGTCAACCCTGAATGCTACGACCCAGACAGCTACAACCATTGGGACGACATCTTTATTCACCATAGCTCACATGGATGAGATCATTTAGGGGTCACGAAGCTCACTGCAAAAACAGTACACTGTCCTGTCAGTCACCTATGTCCTGCTAGAGATGTCGGTTGTATTGTTGGGTGTTTGGTCATGCCTGGAGAAATCTTTCTGGAGCCATATGATTCAACTTGACTCAACAGCAAGGGCTCTGTGGCCACCTTCTTTTCGGTTACAGCATACAACCCTTATATTTTTGTGACTGTTCTGAAGGTAATGGCAATTGTGCATCCAAGTATTGCAAGGGCTACTCCAGCACCCCCACCACTACAGTCTCTGCCGATACCACCTGGTGTCTCTGAACTGGCCAAGAGCCCGACATATGCTTCCAGGTTCATTGCAGTATACCACATACCCATAATACAACTGGTGGTAACTGCCACGCACTACGTCAAGTGTACCTCTTTCAGAGCCGAGTCGCATGTGTGGTTACACATGGCAATGAATGAAGCGGCTGCATGAGTAAGGGAAAAGATGGCCAAATTGTGGGAGAAGAAGTTGGTGGATGTGTTGGTGTCAGGGGGTGTTGAGGAGTTGTCAGTATTGGTCAGTGTTGAGGAGTTGCATCCGGCCGTGGAGTGGCTGCTGCAGCGCGAGACCTTGTGAGAGAAGGAGGCAATGTGTGACATTTTGTCAGTGTCGGTGGGTGTTGAGGAGTCTTCAGAGTTGGTGGCAATTGGCATGCACCAAGATGCCAATGCGATTGAGAACTTCATACTGCTGGAGGTGTCACGTTTTACTCCACCGTGGATGGATGAGTGATGGTTTTCGGTACGTCAAACACTACGGCAAATTACTATCATACTGTCAAGCCTGTTAGGTTCGTGAATGGGGGCTAGTATTGGGTTGGCATCTTGTGTTTGGGTTGGGGGCAGTCATTTTTGCATTTTACAGAGTTGTTTTCAGTCATGTTTGGGATTTCTTGGCATTATTGTATTTGGTTTCATGGGTGTGGGGGATACAGGTATTTGATTGACTCATTTCAGTATATTCCTTGTCATTCCTGCAATTGGGTAGGAAGCTAACTACGCATTAGGAATTTGGTATCTCTCTTTTGGCATTGGGTTTTCGTATTGTTTTTTGGTTAGTCAGAGTTGTGGTTGAATTTTCAAGAGTTGCTTCTCTCTGATTGGGATCGTACGCTACAATTTTGGGACTAGCTAGGACGGTATGATTTGAATCTGCCCCGTTATGAGACTACTTTTCAGGTGCAATGCTCAGCCACATGTCAGTCCTGCCTGCACCGTGAAAATCGCAACTTTTTCCACTGCAGCTTCACTCCTTTGGCACTCTTGCTGCACTCGTCTGCTTTCTGCCTTTCTGACATTCTTCATTGTTCCCAGTTCTGCCTTCTGAAAATTACTTGAAAATCAATCCCACCACAAATAGCCATATCCTCAATTCCAAAAGCCACACCTGCCACTTCCGGAGTGGTCTCCCCAATTCCATATACTGCTAATGGTAAAGTGAGACAATCCACTGTGCAGGCTGATAAGAAGAAGCGAAAGTGTACGAAGGCTATTGCATCACATATTAAAGGTTCTACTACTCAGATCGCCTCAGCATCCACACTCATTGTATCAACCCCAAATCCAGCCCTGAAGCTGTCTCTTCCCCCACCGAATCAAGCCTCCAACCATATGTTGCCAGCGCCCTCTGATATTTCCGTCGATATTCTTTCAGTGACAATATGCAGGGTTCACGGCTTGGTATCGAGTGTTCAGAGCTCAAGGTTCTAGGGGTTATCAACACCGGAGTCCGGGTGGTTGAGGAATCAAGGAGTAGCCTGTAGCTATGAAATGAGGACTGTATGAAGGAGACTTGATCCAGAATCACCGAGTATGAAAGAAGTGAAAGGCGAAGGTAATTGAGTATATTATAGACGAGAGAATGGGTGAAGAAAAAACTTATACTCCCCCGAATGCCTGATTTATAGACATTGATATCACCCATTCCATGATGCATCCGAACACTGACTTTCTTTGTACACTGCATTTCATACGATTCCGTCATTTCCCGTAAAGCCCTGATTTGCAACCAGATTTCATTCTTGTCATGTTTAGCCTCCGTTCAAAACCAGATTCAATTCTCGTTATGTTCCAGCCTCCATTCGAAATCTGATTTCATTCAAGTCGTGCTTTATCTGTTATATCATTCACCGATCATCACTTCACCACCAATCATCACTCAATACAACCATGACAGTAGCTTCGCCCGCTCCAATGCCGAGTACCTACGAGGTTCACCATCCGGGCTTGCTTGGTTGTTCAGTGTCAAAATTGTCGATAGCTGTCAGTCCATCTCGGATGGTCGCGGGCTCCCAGCTGCGCTTGTTGTAACACGTACATTATACCAAATACTGCAGCTGCCTCCAGGTCAGCCTGAAATCGTCCATCTGCTGAACTGCGTACTCCCCTTCTCCATCCACTGTGCCTGTTGGTTGTGGTTCTTGTTTTGGATTGGTGAGGGGATCCTGCGTGGCTTTCTCTCATCTGAATATCGGTTGAACATGGGGAATGCGTAGTTGATTTCGTGGCTTAATTCTATTGGCCCCTGGACTGACGATCTGTGTAATTTCATATGGTCCAATACGTTAACATTTCAATTTCTAAATAAGTCGGGCTGTTGTTAGATATCTGGTGTCCATCCATACATTGTCTGCTATCTGCAACTACATTTTGACTCCTCGTCATTGGTTTGCCAGTTCGGACTTCTTGGCTTGGGCTCTTTTTAGTTCTGCTCTATGTTTTTTAAACAGTTCTGCCATTTGTTGGTCCACCTGCTGCGCATTGACTCTGTGGATGTCGTTCGGATTTCTGAGCGGATGTTGGCTGAAGGTCATTCGTTGATGGAATCTGTAATTGCCAAAAAACGCGGAGAAAATTGTTGTTTCCGAGGTATGATTATTGGCTGCGAACTCTGCCATGGGTAGCCATCGGACGCAGTCATTTTGCTGATAATTGACTACACTTTGAAGATACTGTTCCCATACTGCGTTGACTCTCTCGGTTTCACCGTCAGTCGGAGGGCGGAATGCAGTTGACAGTCTTCGTTCAATTCCCAATCTTTCGCAGATGTGTTTCCACCATTCCACAGTGCATTGCGGACTTTGATCCGATACTATTTTTTCAAGCAGTCTGTGCAGTCTGAACACTTCCTTAATGTACATTTCGCCCCGCTTCTTTCCATTTACTTTGTAAGTACAGGGTACTAATTTTCGCATCTTCGTTAGGCGATCGACCACTACCCATACTGCGTTGAACACTTCACCTTCCAGCAGTCCGACAACAAGTCCATGCTGATGTCTTTCCATTGTCTCTCCGGTACTTTTAACATTCATAACAAGCCATGAGTTTTTCCGTGGGTTGCCTCACTCGGTGGGCAGGTGTGGCAATTTTGTACCTAGCGGTCGACATTTTTTCTCATCTGGTTACAGAAATATTTTTGGCCTAGCAGGTTGTAAGTATATGCTTGTCCTAGGTGTCCTGCAACCGGGGAATCATGGCATTCCTGAATCCACATGAGCTGGTTCTTGTCTGTTGGTAGGATTTGTATTTCAGAGATTTCCAGCGACTGATGCTGATGCGTATATAGCCCTGTGCTACTGTGGTACGGTCAATGCTGACATACATATTTTATCCAGTTCCATAACTCTTTGGAGCTTATTCAGTGGCTATCAACATTGACTGTTTCCGCCATTGCCATGATTAGCCCTTTGTGTACCCACTTATCGAGGTTTTCCATTTTTAGCACGATTTCCTCGGTTTTTACTGCCCCACCTTGCGGAGGAATGTCCCCTGGCATTCTTGTCAGTTGATCGGGTTTTTGACCTTGCTTTCCTGGCTGGTAAACTATCTGGAATTTAAACCTTGACAAAAATCAGAACATCTGGTCGGCCTTCAATTTAACAGTTTCGATGTAATAAAATACTCCAGGTTTGTGTTATCTGTAAGGATCGTAACCGGATGTACTGAACCGGCGCATTTGGGCCTCCATTTTTCCAGGCTTTTGACTATCACGCCTTATTCTCGGTTGTGGATTATGTATTTCTCTTCGGCAGGCGAATGTTTTTTGGAAACGAATGCCCCAGGGTGGGGCACTCCTTGGTCTTCATATTGAGAAAAGACTCCTGTGGAAACGTAACTTGAGGCGTCAGTTGTGAGGACTATCTCATTTTTGTAATTAAAATGGGTTAACACTGGTGCCGTTGTGAAGGTCCTTGTGTGTTCTGCGAACGCCGTTTCTGGATCTGGTCCTGAGCAAAACTTTACTAGCCCTTTTATAAGTTCTGTCGGTGGTTGGACAACCCTGCGGTAATTCCGTATGAACCTTCGATTAAAGTTAGCAAAGCCTACAAAGACTTAATCATCTTTAAGTTTCTCCAGTGCTTCCCGGTTTTGAACTGCGTGGATTTTCTTCGGGTGTATTCTGATTCTGTTTAGTCTGACAAATAACCCTAGGTATTTGACTACTTGCTTATGGAACTCGGATTATTCTCCTTTGAGATAGAGGCCGGCTTCCTTGAGAGATGTCATTACCGCATCGACGTGTTCCTTGTATTCTTTCAGTTTGATGCTGTACATGAGAATATCATCCACAAAAGCCGTGTGGAATATATCCAAGTTTGATCGTAACGTACCATTGATAAATTCTTGGATCAACGCCGGAATGTTGGTCAGTCGAAAAGGCATAACTTGGGATTCGAAAAGTCGATAGCAGGTCCCAAAGGCCGGTTTACACTCATTCCCTTCTGCGCTTCCAACCATATTATACGCATCGCGGACATCTAACTTGGTGTAATAGCGGGCCTTCGAGTGTCTTGGCAGGGTTTCTTGAATCAATGGTTGAAGGTATCGGTTCTTTATTGTTGTTTGACTTAGGCCTCAGTAATTGACACACAGTTTTAACCGTCACCCTGGTTCTGAAGCGAAGAGTACTGGGGCGCCGCAAAGTGATGCAGACGACCGGATGAATCCCTTGGACAAGATCTTTTCTATCTATTCTTTTACAACTTGTAGCTCTTCTTGGGATAAGCTGTAAATAGGTCCAATCAACGGTGTAAACACTTCTTGCAGCATTATATCATAGTCGTAGGACTGGTGTGGAGGTAGCGTTTCCGCAACTACCGTACTGCCAGGGGTAGGAACTCATTGTGCGGTTTGGAGATGACTTCTTCGAGGGGTTTTTCTTGTAGATGTTTCATTTCGAAAGCCTGATTGATTTCGTACAATGTGACAGTGTAATCTTTGACCCCTGCCTTCATTATTGATTTCATAAAGGGTGAGGCGGCAACTACGTTGATGTCTAGCCTCGGTTTCTCCTGATCCGTTGTTTCCATATGATTTCCCCACATCCATACACTCGAATGGTGATCGCAGTGTTGTTGGAACTAGCTGCTGTCAAAACCAATCCTGTGACTTTGAAATTTAACTGTTACGTTGTGCGGTTGTAACCATGGTAGCCCTAACACAATCTGATAATGACTTAACATTGTTACAAACACTGGTAGTTGCGCCTGATGTGAGTGTATTCCCATGTTGAACTTGGCCATGGTTGTAATGGTTCCTGATTTGAAGGGCCTTCCATTGATAACCTCAAACTCTCCTGACTCTCGTAATTCCTTCTCTTCAAATCAATGATGTCAAACGGAATCATTGTCCACAAATGCTATTCCAGTGTCTGCGCAGTGATTTAAAGCGTGCGTAGCAATTAAACTGTCTCCGATTTTCGGCGAATATTTGACAACAAGATGCTTGCTTTCTATTAAAGACACCATAATATCTGCGCTACTAATGGAAAACAGCGCAATTCCAATATGAGATTTAACTACTGTAGACCAAGGAGATTTGTGCCTAGTGCAATGGCCATCCTGATTGCACCGGGTTAAACTTTTCCCGACTGGACTTCTTCTTCCGAGTCTGCGTCCATTTCATTTCCTGCTATCTTAAATGGTGTTATCTCCACCGGTCCTGATGCTGCTTTCAATTTATTCCGGCATGATGCTGCGAAGTACCTGCCATCCCCGCATTACACACAATGTCCTCCTTCCCTTCATTGCTGGCGTTGTTCAGGAGTAATTCCGTTTCCTTTGTCTGCCGAGTGATCCATCGCAAAGGGGCCATGATATCCTGCCACAGTGCCCACAGGTGCTGACTCTGGGGTTGATGGGTCGGGTGTGCTGTGGTTCACGCTTTCAGATATATTGTATCCTGCAGTCCATGATTCTAATTGTTTTTCAGCAGCTCGAGCGCGGGTGTATGAATCTCTGATTGAGCAGAGTCTGACAAATGGTGTAAGGTCATCCGGAATGTGGCAATGTTGTAGTCAATCTTGGAATTCATCAGGCAAGCCTTGGTTTAGTACGTTTACTTGTGCTGCTTCGTTCAAGTCAACATCCGGCACCCATCATGGAAATTTTGCGTAATAGTATCACAATTCTCGGTGTTTCTGTCGATGCTTAGGGAGTTCTCGATTCGCGGTGGCTCATATGTCTTGCTGTCTTCAGGCTAACTGAAACAGGTCCAATAGTATTTCCAATGATGGGAGGTTGAGGTTACTCGTGATTCGGCAGATGTCTGGCTGGATCAGATTCAATGCAACGCATTGTAGTCAATTCGCAGCATATCGCATCTTGGACTGCTCATCGATGATTTGTGTTGGTTCATCTGCAATTTTCATTGATTACTGCGCCATCCATCCTCAGAGTGCTCTCCTATCTATTCCTGAGAATCGCATAATTTTGCTGCCTTTATGTTCCCTCCATCCACTACCATTACCACCATTCCCTGCGAGCACAAGCACTCTACTGACCTGCTCCCAATATTCATTTCTTTCTTCTCCACCAATCCTTAACTGTTCCTCTATTTCCTCTACTTCCTGTGTGAGATTTTAAGTCCCTTCTGAAACTTTGTTTTCCAATCATTGTTCAAAAGTTTCGGAAACCTTCTGTCAGATCTCCGTGATTGCATACTGGGGCTATTTACTCCGTGGTTCTTAATTTCTGTTGTGTATGAAGGAGCTCCTGTTTTAGGTTGTTCCGTATCTCGATGACCTTGGCTCCTTCTGTCAATAACTCCGATATTCGTGCTTCCGCTTTTTTCACATATCCTTGTTCCTTTAACTATTCGTTCAACCTGCTGGTTGTTGGAAACTCAGCAAGGGCTGTGAGTCCTGGGTTGATATCTTTGATATGATCCCAGAGTTGTTTTTCGGCGATTACCTCCATATTTGCATGTGTTACGTTTTCCAATTTCAGGTGGAGTTCTATGGTCAATGTCACATTGTGGGCTGTTCTTGATGATTCTCCTGACAGCTTTGCAGTTTTTGAATGGTGATTGATGTAGGTATTTGTGGATTTTCCAACCGAAAGTTTGGGCTACTTCCAGGCACTTGTCACAGATGTGTCTCCAGATATCGCATTTCCAGTATATTCAGCAGTCGTTGCCACAGGGAATTTTGCACCAAATACATCTATTTCGGTTCCAGCAAATAAACGCCAGATGGCAAATCGCTGTCAATCTTTTTCGTTGATTGAATAACATTCTTTGATTGCTTTGATGTTCGCTCAAAAACCGGATTTGCTTGCCATTGGGCTATATACCAAGGCAAGCCGCATTCGAGGTCAATAATCTAAACAAAACACAGTATGCAACCTTTTTCCTCAATGCGATCAAAAAAAGTAACAATTTCCCCCATACCGCAGTTGCAAGTAGGTGTTACGGCCCAATGCTGATTTGATCCGCAGTTGCAGTGGATTGTTGGGTTCGGATGATCGTGGTCAAGGTCTCCTCTTCTTTTGAACAGTAGCAAAAAAAAATACAGTCGCTGGTTCTTTCGTCCTCGCACATGTGATTTTCAGATGTGGCACTTGTTGCCGAGAATGTGTGGATTCGTAGATCTTCGAAAGGTCCACAAGCAAGTTAGACAGATGTGTCTCCAGTAGGATTGGATTACCAATCTATTTTCGAAATTGCTTGCTGATTCAAAAACTTTACAAGACGTATTGCAAATGCGATAACAATAATAGCAACCTAAACGGTGAGGATAGCGGCACATAAAACAAGAATATAACCAGTAGAATTCATTTTAGACTCGTTCTTCTTTCAAGAACTCAGGGCTAGGAATCGACGGTTCAGGGCTCGGGGTTTTAGGGGTAATAAAATCCAATAGCAGGAAAGCTCAGAGTCGAGAATTGCCTGTAGCTAAGAAACGAGGACTGTACGCAAGAGAATCGATCCGGAATCACCGAGTGTGAAAGAAGTGAAAGCCGAAGCTAATTGATTGTTTTATAAACTAGAGAATGTGTAAAGAAAGAAACTTATCCTGCACCAAAAACCTGGTGTATATACAGTGATTTCACTGGTTCTATAAAACATCCGAACTCCTGCATTGTTTGTGCACTGCTTTTCGTACGATTCCGTCGTTTCCTGTGAAGCCCGAATTTGAAACCAGATTACATTCTCGTCATGATTTCGCCTTCGTTCAAAACCTGATTTCATTCTCGTCATGCTTTAGCCTCTGTTCAAAAGCTGATTTCAATCTCGTCATTCTTTAGCCTCTGTTCGAAACCTGATTTCATTCTTGTCGTTCTTTATCATTTATTTTATTCACTAATCACTACTCAAACTCCAATCATCACTCAACACAACGGTGACAGACAAACCATAGTCAACATCACAGTCCACATCCATCATCATCGGCTTCACAATGCACCTTATCATCTCTGCCAAATACACCGTCGAGTCTGTCAGGCAGCAGCATATGATACGTCAGTCAAAGGGTCTTTGCACAACAGGACCTACGAGTTACTGCTGTACTTGAAAAATGCGTCGCATGATGCAGAAATAACTGTTGAGCAAGAGACCATTCCCAACTGAAGCTGAGTATACTCTGGTAGCTTATACAATTTTGAGAGTGGTAGATAGCAACAAACATATCGTTTCCATACAAAGTCTGTAGTTCATTGCCGGACCAAGGCATGTAGGCAGGAAGGAGTCAATATTTGCTTTCCGGAACATCAGAAGGAGTGCCTCAGGATAGTTAGGTATCTCTCCGAATTGCATTCTCATTGACCAACCGGCCTCCTTACGTCATCTCAAACACAGTTCCAATGCAGTCGGATCACACATTACCAAGCAGGCCCGTGACTGTGTAGAGAGACTATAGAACTTGCATCGTTTCGAAGACGATGATCAGCGCCACATGCACGTTGACCAAATAGTGTCAGATTTTACATTCACAGTGCGCCAACGCGATTGTATGAACAATCCCAAGGTCAGTCTCGTCTGCAATTCTTAGCATCAATAACACCACCAAGAACGAGCGAGCTACATTCTTGCTGAGGATATTCCACAATGTCGATATCTATAAATCTTCCAACAAATACCCAAATGCGGCAGGCATGTGTAGGGCTTCCATGACTGGATTCGAGAACAAACACACCCGGCACTGATTCTGTTAACATGTACGGCATTGCATGACGCACAGAGGGAGTAGCAAAGCAATGGAGCGTCAGCTCCGACAAAGGTTGCCAGCGATGCATTGAAAATGCAGCGGAAAAGGTCCGAGTGGGAGTACTACTTCAATCGGGAACATGACGGTGGTACATATGGCCTTCACAATGCATGCAATTGCTCTAACATTTTGCTGAGGATTCAACTGATCTCACAAATATTTGGAACAATCTCCCATCTCCATTACGATAGAAGGCAATCAAGTCCATACAGGTGACATTCAACAACCATATTCTACGTGAGAAAGTAGCGAATATTATGCCTGCCGTTGCTACCAATCTTAATTGGGTGGTGTTAAACATGACTTCCATGGAACCCCTGATGATGGAGCCGGACAATGTGATTCCAATTATATCTGCGATCCAGATCCCCATTGTTAAAGATCTTTTTTCGATCCTGAGGATAGGGTTTACAACGGCTACAATAATAGGAACAACATGCATGATGACATACCCAGTGCCAGGACTCGTGCCCATCAACATCGTGGGCTCCAGCTGGACGATCATCAGGTCCAGAATGATGGGGTGGTGGACCAGGATGCAGATGGAGATGAGGATGTGGATGAGAATGAGAATGAGTACAATGACGTGGAGTCGGAGTCGGTGGATGACTGTGAAGGACAGAGTAGTTTAGAGGATGTGCTTGAAGCTGACTGGGATGTGTAGCATTGCATTTGGAATGGGAAACTGTATACATCTGAATATCGAACGTCATGCACACTGTATCCATCGCCCGAGCTGTGAGTGCAATTCTGTGCATCATATAAACATTGCATGTAGTAAACACTGTGTTTTGTCAAGATGTACATTGCACCCAGGCGTTATATGAGAAGTATTATGGATCAATAAGTGTGCGCACTGGATGACTATATCAGTAAGGGATATTGCATCAGTAAGAAATAAGCGCACTGCATAGCTCCGTCCGTAAGAAATACTACGTCAGGAGGCGCCAACACAACACCAGGGGTCATCCATACGGACAAGCAGTCTCATGCCACATCGACGCTCGAGAGATTTCAATTTAAGCATCCAATGCACTTGGGCTTACATACGTCCTGGGCGCAATTGGGGTTTATTCTCAATGTTATTAACATTCCCAACAAGGTGCTTGATTGCATTCTGAACTTCATAAATCTGCATTTAATGGCATGTCCGTGACTCAATCAGGGCCATCCGCCGAGCAGAAATTTCTCATGAATTCATAATTGTGTGGATATTGGATGCTCAGTACTGCATTAGGAGTTTGAAGTCACCATCCTTCATTACTAGGATATCGGTGGTTGATTGCGTTGCATGACGGTGATGGTGATCTTGTTCTTGCGGAGATCAGAGCTCGTCGCTGACTTGTGATTATGTCGGTGCATACAGTATTGAGTCTTTTTGGGATTCTGCTATCGATTTTCTTTGATTCTGATATCGATTTTCCTATCAATTCTTGTTGATTCTTGCACTCTCGGTTGCCACTGTAGCTTGACACAAGCGATTGCAATTCACGTTGCGTGTCATCCAAAGTAAGAATTGCTCAACAGGGTTGAAGTTTAAATGAAAGCTTGTATTTCAATATTGCCATCTTTCTCCGAGTGTGTGGATTTGAATTGCACTCTACACTTGTACAACCTACTTACCGTTGTCCGGCCATAACACTGTAAGTTTATTAAGAGTTCATGGATATGCAGGTGTAGTGATTCTGTCATGGTTGCCATTCTCGTTTCAAAGTATCAGCGCTACTGCCGGTGATGATGACTGCTAGAAAAGTTCATTTGCTCTGAAAGGTTACAGATCTCGCATCGTCAATATGACTTTGTGGTGAGGGAGTCTCGGCCTTGGCCTTGTTCCAGACCTCCACGAATTCTCAATATTGTGGGGATATCACCTCAATCATTGGACTGTGGGCACCGATTCAGGTGTCCACCTCTCTCCGTATGTATATGTTTACTGTGCGTTCCAAGTTAGGACTGAAGTGCAGGACGGTAGGGATTCTCAGGAGTAGACACTTCTACTGACCTTTCACAACGGCAAATGCCCATGGCATCCCATCTCCCCTTCGTGGCTGGACTGCCGGTAGCAGTTCTTCAAGTACCGTCACACTATATCCGTGCTGCTGCAACTACTGCCACTGCTCCTGCTCATGCGTCCAGCTGATGGGGCTTCTCGCACTATTTGTATGGTGCCTGCCATGCAAGCTCACAACAACCGTGGTACAATGGTCCAGCTTGTATGGTGAAAGTATCGACAACCTCATTGCTCTTCATCGCCCTCGTGCAGCCAAATTGTATTTGCTGAGGTGTTTCCGACGTAACGATGGTGGCCGGCAGTGGCCCTTTCTGCTTGGAGTTCGTACAGCCACAAGTTCAAAAGTCAGTCGCAGAGTTTCTTGCCAAGCCAAGCACCGCAGTGGTTCATACAGTCTCACAAACGAAGGCTATGGGGTTACTGTACGGAGAAGGATACTCTGCCAATCGTGTGCATCCCTCATCCCATTGGGGTTTCGACAATTGGATGACCTTTTTCTCCCATATACACAAGGTTAACCGTTTACCCAATCCTCATCAGGGCTATTGAGAAGAAGATGCGTCCATTCTTGCCAGGGGATATCATGACTTAAATGTACATCCATGCTCACTTGGAGATCCAATGACTTGAACGTGCATCCAATCAAAATGGGAGATCCAGTGCCTTGCGGTGTGCTCCTGTTCACGTTTCGTACTTGCTCATCCATCTCGTTCAATATCGGCTTGATCTGCTTGCCACTTCAGATCATTCGGGTTTAGAACTTCCCACTCTGAGCTGCTTCATGATCTGCAATCGCGGCTCCAATATTGGAGTGCTGAACTCTTCCCATCAGTGGTCTTGTCTCCATCAGTGCACTTCGTTGATGCACTGCTGACGGTCTGTAGAATGCGATATAGATGCGTTTCGGAGCCTTCACTCACTATGGTGACAGTATTTCCATGTATACATTGTAGATCAAGCTCGTGTCAATTCGTCTTGGTTGGCAACCTTGAGTTTAAACAGGGGTACAATTTCATGGTATTCATTGGGGATAAGTTCTTGGAGTGATGGGTCATGTAGATCCTGTATTTGTAGTGCTTTGTTGATTTCATATCACATAATGGTGTAAACTTTGAGTTGCTCCTTTCGTATTGATTTCATAAAGAACAATACTACTGTTGTATGGATATTTAACATAGGCCTCTTCGGATATGTTGTTGTTGCTTGGTGATTACCCTTCACTTATATGCTCGGGTGATGTTGGCAGTGTCATTCGCTGTAACTGCATTCGAAGTTCATCCTTGAGGCTTCGACTCCCACCACTACGTTGTGAAATTGTAACGTCAGTTGTCCTAGTATGATCGTATACCATCCAAACTGTGTTACCAACTCCCATGATTGCTCCTGATGTGTTGGTATTTTTAACGGAATAATCCCTGCACCTGGACGCATTTGTCTCGCCCAGGCTTGCGTTGTGTTCCTGGAGTTCGTGGAACTTCAGTTAGCAAGGTAATATGTAACTCTGCGAAGATATGATTCAACACACTGCAAAAGCAACATTGGGCAATATACATTTGTTTGGTTACATATAATTCTGTGTTCTTCATGTGGTGATTCCAATGTCTTTGGGCATGGTGCTCAGTTGCCATACTGCCAGCCAGATGCAATCCTCGATCATCCCCAGCCAGCTCGGCTCGATCATGTCCAGGCAGCCATAAACCATCCCAGCTCAGTCATATCCAGTTACTCAAAAGGAAGCCCTACTCGATCTCGTCTAGCCAGCTGAGTTCCATTTTGGCTGCATTACATCCAGCTGGCTCACAGCCTGCCAAGGTCAATTATTTCAAGCTATCCGAATGTTAGCTGTATTCCATTGAGATCAGCCAGCCGTGAGTGATTCCGGCTCGATTATGTCCAGGCTGCTGCGAGTCAAACCAGCTCGATTGCATCCGGGCGGGCCAGTTCAATCATCTCCAGGCAGCGGAAAGCGAGGCCAGCTCGATCCTCTCCGGACAGCCGAGGGCCAGCCGAGAGTCACAACATCTCCATTATATCAGCCAGCCCAGTTTGATCATCTCAAGCTAGCCTGCCTCAATTGCATCCATTCCATGTTACCTGGCTATCGGCTCGACCAGTCAGGCACACCCTTTTACACTCACTTTGCCGCCCTTTTACTTTCAACTGTATTTGCACTCTAAGTCCCCAGTTTTAAGATCAACTTGATGATACTTCTGTCTCACTGTCATGGACTCTCTTCATTTGCGATGTTAATATATGTACAGACCATTTTCACCGATATAACCAGCCAGCCAAGAACCAGCTCATATCAATCATGTCGGTGATACCATGTCAAGCACTTCTGGTCCACTCTCTTTTCCACTCTTTAACTTTCAATTCTATTTTAAATTTAAGCTCCAAGTTCAATCATATGATGCTTTGCTCTCCCTCTCACGGACACTCTCTTTATTCGCCTTACTAATTGATGTATGGACCATTTCAATCAATGCAACCAGCGAGCCGAGCTCGATCATCACCAGACTGCTGTGAGCCTGCTCGGCTCGATCCCATCCAGCCAGCCGAGATCCAGCCCAGCTCGATCATTTACAGCCATCCAGGAGCCAGTCCTACTCAATCGCGTCCAGCTGGCCAAGAGCCATTCCGTCTCGATTGTGTCCAGCCAGCTGAGAACCAGCCCCACTCGATTGTGTCCAGCCAGCTGAGAACCAGTCCAGTTTGATCAGTTACAGCCACCCGGGAGCCAGCCCTACTCAATAGTATCCAGCCGACTAAGAACCAGCCCTAGTCGATCCTGGTCAGCCTGCCAACAATCAGCACAGCTTGATTGCCTCCAGCCAGCCTGCCATCAATGTGCCATCTGCATTCAAAGTGCTGTGTGCAGTGTACACAGTGAACCTCCAAGTGCACGTGATCAAAATGCTAATGTGTCTGTTCATATCAGCTGAGGTCCGAGTGTACCTACTCCAAATGCTGCTCTAAAGATATACCAAAATCTTTTCTAAATAGTTAGCAAAATATTTGTAAATCAAGACTGTGACTGTAAATCAAGGCTGCAACTGTGAATTGAGACTCCGACTGTTCAGTGTACTGTGTGTGGGAGCAAATGCGGTGTCTGAATTTCCATAGCACAATGAGATCGAAAGTTTTTGATTTGAGCAACCAATGTACTCCAGACCTATGTGTGTTTTAAATACAACTTGGATTTTTTCGTGATGATTTTCTATATTTTACCAGGCCATGGTTGTAATTGTTCCTGATTCGATGGGTCTTCCATCTATTACCTCCAATGGTTTTTATTCATCCAATGGTTTTTCTTGCAACATATGATGGCAAACACAATCTGTATCAATACATGCTATCCCTTTGGCTCCACAGTGGATCAGTGTGTGTGTATTGATTGTTTTTCTCTGATTGTCAGCCAACATTGCACAACCAGAAGGTGGCAATGTATTGATGATTCTTTCAATTCAGTATTCTGAATCGAAATCTGCAAAATTCCAAAACCAGGACCAACATTGGTTCACCAAGGAGATTTGTGCCCAGTGCAATAACCAACATTAATGCACTGGCCTAAACTTTTCCCGACTCCACTTCCTTCTCCTTTCATTCATTCCATTTGAAGCGATTCATTTCCACCTATCCTCAGGGTGTTTGCCACTTCCTTGAACACCATGCTACAAAGTGCCTGCAATCTCCACAGTACATTCAATGTCCTCCTTCTCTCAGTCTCTTTATATCTTCTGGAGTGATCTTCTTTCTTTTGATCACTAAGAGCTCTATCAGAGTGGGACCATGATATCCTCCCATGGTCCCTGCAGGAGCTGATTTGCGGTTGATGGGACAGGTGCGCTGATGATATCAAATTTGTTGGATCCTCCATGCTGTCATCCTGATCTTCTTTCTGCGGCATGGGCTCTGATTTGTGTCTCACGTTGAGAACACATTTTGATGAAATCGATTCAAGTCCCTGGGATATCACATTGTTATAGTGAGTCCTGCAATCGATCCGATAGTTCTTGTTATAAAGAGATTCTTTGCACTTTGTTGTTCATGTTGACATTAGCCACCTATCTTCGAAACTCTGCAGAATAATGGGAGATCTCTCCATTGTGTTGCCAAAGTTTCAATAGTTCTCCTAGGGCTGTAGCCGGTTGATTTTGAACACTGAAGACTAATCGCAGCATTTCCAAAAACACTTTTTGGGTTGTGATTTTGATATATCCTGTGACTTTGTCAACATCTGGTTGGATTTGTACCAGTGCGACTCCTTCCAATCCATTGGCTGCATATCTTATTTTGCGTTGTTTATCAAAAAAACCTTCTTGGTACATCATTCTGTTTCAGGGCCAATTTGGTATTCCATGTGTACAGGGCATTCCAATTGATTCCTGGCAAACCTAATCTGTCACTTCATGTATGGTTTCCATTTACCTGATTTTCTCTTTTATTTTGGCTTGTGACAAACTCCAGCACTCTGTGAACTTGCTCTCAATATCTTCTTGTCTCTTCTTCCTGAAATCTGAGTCGATTCGGTACATCAAATAAATTAATTCAAAGTTCCGTAATATTTCTTGCAGCATATTCGGCTAGTAGCTTTTCAATATTCGTTATTCTGTTCAATAAGTTGCCATGTGTATATTCCGGCATGACCTCCATTCGACTTTGGGTTTGGGTGATTTCTGGATTCAGACTGTTTTTCTCTCGGTTGACAGACTTTATTTCATCCTTACGGTTTGCATTCTCAACATCTTTCTGACTGGTTACAGCCATTAACATTATCCATGCAGCTTCTTTTTCATTTGTTGTATATACCATAAGATCTTTCAGCATGGATTTGGATAAGATCACAGTTGATATGATCTCTAAGTCCTCCTGGGTATGAACATGAAAGGTGATATTCCTCATTCCAAACTTGGACCATGATCCAGATAGCATCCTAGCAATCGTTGAATGATGATCAGTGTAGGTATTTGTTGATCCTCCAGCTGATGGTTTGGACTACTTCAAGGCACTCATCACAAATGTGTCTGCAAATATTGCATTACCCATATATTCAGTAGTTGTTTGTACAAGGGATTGCACTAACAATTGTTGCTGGGATTGCAATCCGTGAAAGCACAGTGGCAAATGTTTTGAAATCCTTCTGAATAAAAGTATTTCACTTGGAAAAAGGCATATTTGCTTGATTATGGACTATATACCAAAGTTCAAGAGACTCAAGGTAAATATTCCACAGTGTGCAGAGAACCCAGTTGTGTTTTTCAATTCAATCGAATGATGTATCAAATTGATCCATACTGCAGTTACTGGTTGATCATTTTGAGCAATCCTGTATTGCTTATCAGTTAAAGAGAATGGTTGGGTTTGGTTAATTGTGGTCGAGGTCTCGGAACAACAACAATAATAAATTTAATCACAAGTTCATTTGTACCCACTTATGTACTTGAACTTACAAGTGGTACTGATTGCTAAAGATATCTGCATTCCTGAGTCTTTGGAAGGTCCAGGAACAAGATAAACAGATCTGTCTGCAATGTGAGACGATAACCGATCAGTTTTTGAAATTCATTGGGCATTTAAAACCGATGCAGGAGCTGTTACAGCTGCAATGACATTCATAGCAGACTGAATGGTGAGAATAGCGGTATATACACTGATAATATAACAGGTAGAATTGATTGAGGACTTGTTCTTCTGAGATGAAAATCAGGCTCTGGGTTCTTGGGGTTATCAAAACCAAAGAGCCAGCAGGCTTGAACATTCCGAAATAGCCTGTAGCTAAAGTGCAAGCACAGTATGCCAGCGATTTGATCACAAACCACCAAGTGGGAACGCGATAGAAGCTGAAACAATTTGATAGTTTTGTAGACTGGGGAACAGGGGCAGAAGGAAACTCACACTCTTGTGGACGCAGGATATATATACAGTTATTTTGCCCATAATTCTCTTGTTTCTTACTATCTTCAAACTCCTGCTTTCATTGGACAGTGCTTTTGCATGATTGCTATATTTTCCATGAACCATGTTGGAAACCTGATTTTCTCCCCTTTTGTGTTTTATCCTCCATTCAAAACTTGATTTCATTGTTGTCATGTTTCAGCCTCACATCGACAACTGAATTGATGCTTGTATTGATTCAGCATTTGTTTGAAACCTGAAATCGTTCTCATTGTGCTTCACCTTTGGCTGCCAACCAGATTGCATTCGTGTCGTGCTTCTTCCAATCTTTGCTTGATCAACAAAAGGCAGCTTCTACACAGCATCACTTGCTCACCCCCACCCAGTATCACTTCATCACATCCCATTATCTCCTACCCTACTTCACTCAATCACCACCATCTGCACTTGCCAGCTTCTATTCACCTTTGCCTAATTACCCCCAGCCCTCATTGCTTGATCAACAGCTGTGAACTCTTTCCCATACTCGAATAATTGCCACTATCTTCCCCACCAATATGTTTTTGGTTTCCATACTCAATATTAAAACAATGTATAATGGCCATGTTCAGTACCCAGCCAGCTGATTGAGATCATGTTCAGCCAGCTGTGAGGCAGTCTGGGTAGATAGTATCCTGACAGCTGCAATATAATTGAATCTGATCATATCTAGCTAGCTGAGAGCAAATTGTTCTGGACCATATCAATTCAGCCAATGGTCAACCAGTCTGGGCAGATTGTGCTCAGCCCGGAATTAGCCAGCCCGATGGGATATTGACAAGCCTGCGAAGAGCCAGCCCAACTCGGTTGTCACAAGCCCTCCTAGAGCAAGTCCATCAACATTTTCCGCAATCGGCTGGAAGCCAGTCTCTCCAACTTGCATTCTGCCAGCCATGAGTTGAATGGTCATCTGCTGGAGTGGAGAGTGAGTATCTCAATACACATTGGTATCCCCTGTTACTGACGAGTACCCAATGGCCTGCTCTGGTAGCTATGATCCACAATAGACATCTCTTACCCTGTTTCACTTTATCATAATTATCATTACTTGATCAACATCCATCAACTGCCTTAAAGCTTCTCTTGCTCATCCTGAGTAAGCCTTGTTTGATACAATATAACCATTGCCTGCCCAGGCTCACTCGATCACCACTATCTTTATTCCATTTACAACTGCTATCATTTCTCAATCACTTCCCTCATCTCTTGATTTACAACCGCCCACTCTTACCCAGTTTCACTTACTTACCACCAGATTGTATTACTTGATCAAAAGTCACTATTTTCTATCCAACTGCACTCAATCACCACAATCCAGCTTGGTTCAATCAACACCAGCCAGCTTGGTTCAATCGCCACCAGCCAGCTTTGCTCAATTGACAGCCAACGGTGATTTCTCAGCTTCGCCTCGGGACGTCTTACTATCTTTGCTCAATCAACCACTGCCAGCTTCAATCTAGCTTAACTCATTCACAACTCTCATGCTTTGATCGATCGACAGCGGCTTTCTCCTATCTATGTTTACTTCACAATGACCACCCCGCTTTACTCAATCAACCGCCACTAGCTCCTACCCCGCATTGTACAATGACTACTATCAATTATTGTTTGATACCCATATTGGAATGTCTACCAAGCAGCACTCAATTCCCACCACACAGCATCAGTGGGTAAATGGAAACATTAATATATGTAGAAGTCAATGATGTAGGTGATGGAGCTGAAGTCTCACTAAAGCTCACAATGTGACCTCCAGAGCCAACATAATACAACAGAGCTATACCCAAACTTCACTGACTGTATTGTGACCTTCTCTGATCATGTTCCAGAAACCTCATGACGAAACTCAACACCATGATAGAAAACAAATATGACTCTTCTACATCTCTTCAACCATCCAAATGAAATTAAAACAATAGTCGTTTCCCATCCTGTAGCCACAACTGAGAAACAAACACATGATAAACATAATTCTTTCTCCCCCCCTCAAAACATGAGACTTGCTTCTTATGCCTTTTGCAATCTCACTTTCCTTTTGACTTTTGGTCATTTGCCAATTTCCATCCGATACTGCTTCACCATATCTTTTGTTTTTGCCATATTCTTCTTTGGTTTCCAGGAATTCTTGCTTATTCCATCCTGCCTATGTCATATTGTAGTCCCAACTGGGTCCATCAGGACTTTCATTGATATTTGCCATTTATTGCAAGTGGTCATGTTAGAGTGCGGCTGTGCTGCATCGGTGCGGCTTTGCGGATCGTTTCCGTAGTTAGCTTTAGCACGAGTTCAGCTGCATCACCAATAACATTCACTTCTAAAAGTACATAAGGTTCCGCTTCACCACATTGGTAGCAACACTTGACTTCTGACAGCCTCATAAGTATCAGAAGCAATCGAAAACAACACCCAATGGTTGATTCACCCAGTTTCCCCTCGAACCAGAGGAATTCCGGCATTTCCGAGAACTCGCCTGCGTCCTCCGACTTTGCGATAATTGCTGCTGCGCATGACGCAAACGACGCGCAGGATGTCCGTTTTAAGGACAGAATCAACCAGGCCGAGTCAATCAGGTTTAGCAGGATGTTCACTACCTTGGCCACCATGGGCTTCGATCTGTCAGAATTTCGCATGGTGGACAATGTTACAGATCGAAAGAAATTCATCGACGACCGCCCAGGGCACTTGCCTGACCATGCAATCATCTGGATCAAGGCTACAGAGGATGTTCAGCTGGAAATCATTGATGCTGGCCTCTCTGAGAGTCTCGAACAAGCCGAAGAATTCTTGAACATTTGCAAACTCAATGAAAGCTTAGCTTCTAAAGTCAAAGAGTTGGAGGCTGCTGAGCCTGTCTACAGTCCGAACGAGATGTTGGCGGCAGCTCACCAAGCAATCGACGAGCTGGAGCAAGAGGTCTGAATCCAGAAGCGTCGCTCTGCCCAGTTGGGGAGGCGGCTGGAGAAGTACAAGTCGGAACTGGAGCATACCGCCAACCACACCACCGTCGCCCAGTTCCGGCTACGACAGGATATGCTGCTACACCGAGGCAAAATTCAATCCTCCAAGGAAAGCGGGCTTGAATCCGAGTTGCTGCCATTCGATCGTGTCATTCAACGACTTATGACTAAGAAAATAAATGCGACTCTGGTGCCCAATACATTCTCCCAACCGACCCCACCATCTGGGAACCGTGGCTCCTTCGAACCGACCCTTGGCCCATCAGCAAGTCGTGGATTCTCGGATAAATCATCCAACCTTCCGATGTATGATGGCAAACGAACCCTGGAT